>QJPP01005412.1:0-58252 GCA_003996215.1 Jaltomata sinuosa | reverse complement strand
CTCTATCTTTTTATTTTTCTTTTTAAAGTAAAAGATAAAAATAAAAATTCAAAAATGAAAGATATATTATAATGTTATAATGAAGGATTGAGAAGTGTCTTATTAAAGGATTGAAATAATCTTACGTGATACTATGTCAGTGTATAAATATACGGTGATAGTATCATGGAGAATTGGGGAGTATCTCGTTGAAAGATGATATCGTATTAGTATAGAAATATATTATGGTGAAATATATATATTTTTATTTTGATTAAATTATCTTCTTCTTTTTTTTATCATTTTTTAAATATAAAATAAAATATAAAAATAAAGATACTATCTAACTATTTTTAGACTGGTAAAAATAATAAATAATAAATAAGCCACAATAAAAAAATAATTAAGAATGACTAATGAGTGTCTTATTGAAGGACTGGAACAGTCCTCTATGATACTATAACAATATATGGATAGACTGTGATAGTATCATAGAGAATTGAGAAGTGTCTCATTTGAAGGACTGAAGTCATCCTCCATGATACCATCTCAGTATATAGATATTATATCATGGAGGATTGAGGAGTATCTCATTGAACAATGATACCATGCTGGTATATGGATATACTGTGGTGGTATATTGAGGAGTGTCTCATAAAAATATTGAAACAATCCTTCATGATACCATCATTATATCGATATACTATGATGGTATCATGGAGGATTGAGGAATGTCTCATTGAAGGATGATACCATGCTAGTATATGGATATACTGTGATGGTATCATGAAGGCCTTCCTGAAGGATTAAAGCAGACATCAATGATACCATGACAGTGCATAAACGTACTGTGATGGTACCACTACGAACTGAAGTAAACCTCAATGATACCATGTCAATATATAGATACAATGTGATGATATTGCATAGAGGTCTCATTGAAGTGTTGAAACAAACATCATGATACCATGACAATACATACATATATTGTGATGGTATTATGGAGGTCTTACTGAATGGTTGATGCAGACATCAATGATACGATGACAGTATATAAATATACTATGATGATATCATTACATATTGAAGCACACTCAATGATACCATGTCAGTATATAGATATATTGTATGGTATCATAAATCTCTCACTGAAAGATTGAAGCAAACATCAATGATACCATGATAGCATATAAATATATTGTGATGGTATTATTATAGACTGAAGCAAATAAAAAAAATTAAAAATTAAAAAAAAAGAGAATCGAATGAAACAAGAAATAAATAAAATGAAAAAAATAGAGATATAAAAAGAATCAAAAATATAAAATTAGATGATGATAAAAAAAAATAAAAAATATTATGATTTGAGAAAAAAATAAAGAATAAAAAAAATATTGATAAAAAAGGAGAAAAGGAAAGGAACAAGAAATAAAGAAATCAAAAAACCGAGAAAATAAAAAACAAAAAATATTATGGTTTGAGAAAAAAATAAAAAATAAAAAAAGAATAAATAACCAAAAAAAAGGAGAAAAAGAAAGGAAAGGAACAAGAAATAAAGAATTAAAAAGACTAAGAAAAAATAAAATAAAAAAAACACAAAAATAAAATAAACCAATAAGGAGGAAAATATAAGCAGGAAAAAAAGAAAGAAAAGTAGAAAAAATAAATAAAGAAATAAACGAGAAAAAAGAAAAAAAAAAGAAAAAAGACGAAAAAAAGGAGTATATAAAGTAAAAAATTAGTATGAATTCAATTATGATGTAAAAAAAATTTGAGAAAAAATAAATAAACAAAGAAAAAGAAAAAAATAATAAAAAAAGAAGCAAAAAAGAGAAGAAGTAGAGAAATAAAAATTTAAAAAAATAAAAAGGAGATAAATAACTAAAGCTACAAGAGAATGATGCATTTTATATAATTAGTTAAGGGGGTATTTTATGTAAAAAGATATTTAGATGTAAATAGTTTACTCCTATGGGACATGAATATACTTTTCCCTTAAGAAAAAGCAAAACGTCATACGCTAAGATTTGTATATGATATAAAGTAATTTTTATATTACCTTTACTACTATATGTTAGGCAGCAAACTATTTTTTTAAAAAAAAAATAGATGAAGCAACATATATATTAATACATACTGAAAAATAAGAAACTAATGTTACTAGTAATAAGGATAGGGAGCTAGCCCTTGCCTCTCTCACATAAAGTGCGATCACACCACACTACTTATTAAGTATTAACTTTCTATCCTAATCTTTGATCTCCATGCCTTCTTGTCTAGGGTCTTGCTCAATAAGCTAAAGTTGTGTCATGTCCTGTCTAATCATTTTCCCGTGCCCAAATTTTTCTTTAGCCTAGCTACCTTTAATTACTTCTTCTAACTCCTGCTACAACCTAGCTACCTGTTACACCTCCTTACTGACACATTCCCGCACTTCCTTTTCATATACCTGAACCATCTCAATCTCACTTTCCTCATTTTGTTCTCCACAGAGGCGGCCACTTTCACTTTGACCCGTACAAATTCAGTCTTAATCATATCTCTCCTAGCTAGTATGCTCAACATCCACCTGAGCATCCTCATCTTTGCTACATTCATCTTCTGAACGCAACGTTCTTGACTGTCCAACACACTACTCCGATCCTTCAGTTTTGTATACACATTATCTTTTCCAAATCACATTATCTTTTCCAAATCTCACTTGATTTGGAAAAAATAATGTGTATACATACCTTAGCTAATAATTTCTCTATTTTCCCTCAAAATTATTATTATTTTGCTTTTTCTGAGGATATCCGACTAAACTGAATGATTTGTCACTATTTTGACATATTAATTTTGGTTTTACACACACACACACATATAATGTCACTTATATTTATTAGCTACGATTTTAACCAAACCCAATATTTCTTTACACGAATTGAATGTACATATTCATGGACGTATTTAAGGATGTTCACGGGTCGATTTGGATCGGGTATTGATCAAAATCAAAACCAAACCAATATAATTAATTATTAAATTATTAAAATTAAATCAAATTAAATATAATATATATTTATCGATTTGGTTGTTATTGGTTTGGGTTATTTAGTTTGGTTGTTATCGGTAACCATATATGAAAATAAAAGAAACAATTTATTCAAAAGGAAAAAAAAGACAATAATTCATTCAAAACGAAAAAATAAATCTATGAGATTACCACATAAAACAGTAACATGGCGTACATCTAATACAAAATATTTAAATTATAAATAAATTTAATTAAAAAATATATCTGATATTAAAAAATATTCATAAAAAATAATATATTATGTATAATAATTATAAAAAAATATGTATAATTTATCGGTTCGATTCGATTATTTCTTCATTTTTTTTGAACAAAATCAAAATCAAAATCAAAAAAAATATTATCAATTTTTAAAAATGTAAAATCAAACAAAATCAAACCAAATAAAAATTAATTTATTTTATTAATTTGATTTAATTTTTTAATTTGGATCGATTTTTACCTAAATCGTAAACGCCCCTAGACGTATCTAGTGAACAAGTTATGAGTTTGCCTAAACTCATAGGTTTTGACTTATGCTAAATATATGTCTTAAAAAGTCTCACAAAATTCTTAACTCAATAAATTTGATAGAAATGATAGAATTATGAATCTAAACTCATAAAATTCGAATCCTAAATCCGTTGTAACTAAATATTACTATACCATTTATTTTTTTACTTATGATCCTATAAAGATAATGATAAAATAAGATCGAAAATAGACAATTAGTACAGACACGGTACGTACATAATAAGGACAGAGAAAGAGGAAGGATAAGAGCAGTTTTGCTGTCATCACATGCATGCACTGCCTAATTTCCCTCCTCACATGACCCTTTTGGCCCCACCCCCTCCAATAATACCACGTGGACTACATTCTACTTTTTTTTTTTTTTTTTTTTTACATAGTGTTCGACTATATTGCTCGGACTCTTCAAAAATATCGAGAGGTACGTATCGAATCATTCAAAAATAAATGTATTTTGGAGAATTCAGCATGGGTGCAACAATATTTTTGAAAAGCTCAAGCAACATAAATGTTCGATACGAAAGAAAATATTTTTCAAAAAAATAAGAAGAAAAATATATAGTATAATTTTAAGATAAAGTCAAGGGTCAAAATCACACATAAATTATTTCAGGTATAAATTAATTTATTTTCATCAAACATTCAGCATCTTCTTCTCCATCTTTTTAGTCGTGGTATCATTTCAGCTATGGTATCGATATTTCCGGATTGAAAGAGAGAGTTTAAGATTTTAACGAAATCAAATTAAAAAGTATATAATAAAAAGAATACTGTGTCAGTTAATATAATTTTTATATATGTCAGATCGATGAAGATTTTATGATTAAATGTGTCTAAAAGCATTTATAGATAAATATTTAATTGTATTTCACTAACTATTAGATGATAATTCAGATTAAAAAATTTACGCTCTCAATAATTCAGTTATAAACCTCGAAAATATTGAGATGAACCTCTTATTTCCATTTATTATTGAGCACTTTATAGAATTGGAATGTAATGACATTGACATCATTTACAATGGAATATGGAGTTGTCCACACATTCTATTTGGTAAGTAAATAATTGAGTCTTTTTCTTTCTTTGTTATATACTTATCGTGTATTTTGCACAACCATACAAGGCAATCATTTATTTATTTTTCCTACTAAATAAGTAATAACAATAATTTTAATAAAAAATACATTTATATACTTGTGGCTGTGATACAAAAACTACACAAACAAGAAAAAGAATTTCAAGAATTGATTGCTCTGTTCAACTCAAAGTGTATGTTTTCTTTTTCTTGCTTTTTTGCTTTGTGAATATTGTTGGATTGATAAAACTTTTGTGTATGTTGTGCTGATGTGGGGGGAATTTTTTCTGAACTTTCTAAAATTTTCTTACCTTTTTTTTTTTTTAAAGTTTTCAAGAAAGTTTATGTTTATCTGCATTTCATGTATTCAAAACTTTTGAAAGTGGTCTTTTTTTTTTCTTTTTCTTGTGGTTTTTTTTTGCTATTAGTTAGTGGGACTACAAATTTGACTATGTTGGAGTTTGTCTGTCTTGATGAATTATCAAGAAAATTTCAACTTTTGCTGCTTTTTGAGTGCAAATTCTGAAACTTGGTAACTTTGGATTTGAAGTTTATTTTCTTGAATTCTCTTCTTGTTGAAGGGGTGGGGTGGGGGGTTTGGGGGGGGGGGGGGGGGAGGAGAGCTGTTTTTTTTTTTTATGCATCAGAATTTGTGGGATCAGTTCTTGAAGACTCTTGCCTTTTTTTCCCCTTTGTGTTTTTTCATTTTTGGGTGAAGATTCTCTAAAAAGTTGTGAAGCAGAGGCAGAGCCAGTATTTTTAGTTTATGGGTTCTGGATCACAAATTTATTTTGTTTAGTGAGTTCTTGATGTATTGTTTATACGTGTCAAATGAACTTTTTAACACAAAATATAGTTAGTTGGGCTAAAGCTACTGAATTCTGCTGAACTCGTAACTAAAGAGTGGCTCCCCCCTTGTTGTGAAGTAGCTTCATTTCTAGCTGGATTATACTATGATTATAAGCTAAAAAGTTAGAGGTGGTTGGATATTATTGATTGCCCAAATAATTTTTTGTTTTTTTATGGAATTTTTTAGTATTCAATCTGTCCACTTTATATGACTCACTTTCCTTTTTAGTCAGTCCCACAAAGAATGATACATTTCTATATTTAGTAACAATTTAACTTTAAAATGCCCATTTTACCTTAATGAAATGATTTACAACCACACAAACATCCAAGATTCATTTTAGACCACAAGTTTCAAAAATCTTTCTTTCTTTCTTAAAGTTCGTGCCAAGTCAAAGTAACTCATATAAAATGGGACCGGAGTACTAATTTCCAAGAAATGTATATTATATATGACTTAATTTACTAGAGTTGTCAAATTGATTCTCATCCTTACTCCTTTAAAATATTAGGGAAACAAATTAATTAAAGAGTTGGATATGATGAACTCTTGATTGCCATTAACCACTTTATTCTCCCCCTCTTTTATTTTGTTTGATGTTGGAGAAAAACTTCCTGTTTGGAAGGAATATTTTGAGATAAAAATTCTTCACAAATTACATTAGTTCCCAACTTGCAATAAGGGACTTTTTTTTTATGTGGAATTAGCTAAGTATATATTGGAAGGATCTTTGAATGTGAATGTAAGTAGCAGGGGCGGAACCAGGTAGATGAACCCCCGTTAAAATTATTTTTTATGTAATATATAGCAGTTGTTGAACTCCCTTCGGCTTCTTCGTGTGCTTACTTATTTATATTTTGAACTCCTTAATGAAAATCCTGGCTCCGCCACCGGTAAGTAATAGAGTCATTTGTGTATATAGTGATCTTCTATATACGTGTATGAAATTACGTGAGGGGTAAATTATAACAGCTCTTTCTACTTTATACAGAATCGTGCTGGTGTCTCGATAATGAATCGGACAAAGATCAAGCGTAGAGTTGGTAAATATGAAGTTGGAAGGACAATCGGTGAGGGGACGTTCGCGAAAGTCAAGTTTGCAAGGAATTCAGAGACAGGAGAAAATGTGGCGATCAAGATTCTAGATAAAGATAAGGTCCTTAAGCACAAAATGGCTGAACAGGTAAACTTTTCAAGTTCTCCATTCACTTTTCACTCTTGAACTATTGCCTTTTCCGTTGCCCTTCGTTTATAATAAGTGCAAGGTAATCTAAATTAGATTGCACAATGCTATTTGGATAAATGTCTCTTCAAAAAAGTTAGTTAGTCGTGCCTTGTTGTACATCTACCGTGGTATGGTTTATTTAGTTTCTTGTGTGAGTTTCGAATCTGATATTGTTTAACTCTCACGCATAATTTGACAGATTAAGCGGGAAATAGCTACAATGAAGTTAATCAGACATCCCCATGTTGTACAGTTATATGAGGTTGGTCCTTTTTCGACGTCTTCTATGTGTTGTGTCTATGGGTGTGCTTATCTTGCAAAGAGTGCTAGGGCCTAGATTAATGGTTGTGTCGGTGGGTGTGCTTATCTAGGCCCTAGCACTCTTTGCAAGAGAAACCTTAACTTCACAAAATGTGAGCTATGACATTACTTGTTTTTTAGGCATTGTGTAGAGAATTGATAGCTTAATAACATGACAATCTCCGTTAGTGCAATGCGGATTTAATAATTTGGAAGTACAAGTGGACAAAAGTCATGTGGTCTCATTTAGTTGGTTGCATCGGCCTTAAACCAATTTAATTTGTATCTATGTTTCTTGTGTCTCCACCTTGTTTCTTCGCTTAAATTGGAATCATTGATCACCATTTGACCTAACTAACTCGGACAAAGCCAAGTGAAGTGCAGTTCTTGAGTTGCTTATCACATATTTTCGTCTTCTGTTGTTGCGTCGTCTAAAACCCAAGGCTTTGTTCAATTGTTAAATCACCTTCCAGGAATTTCCCCTAGTATTTTTCAACTGTTAAATCACTACTTTTCAAGGTTTATTTTGTTCAAAGACATTGGATGTCAGTTTCAAGAGAATTAAACATCTAATAGTGGGAGCACCTAATATTGTTCAATCATGTCCCTGTTTCATCTTCCCGCAGGTTATGGGAAGCAAGACAAAGATATTCATTATTTTGGAGTTCATTACAGGTGGAGAGTTATTCGATAAAATTGTAAGTTCAATTCTTGCTTTTCCTCTCAACTTATGCATCATGGAAAAAAGGAATGTCACAAAAAAAAAAGTGCTAACTTGTTTATGCTGATTCCAGATTTGGTTTCTTCTGCTTTTGAGCAGCCATTCAAACCTATTTGGTGCTCACAATTTTATTTTATTTTGTTGATAATTTTAACTCTAATTAAAGTTTATCACCTGATTTATTGGCGTAAAGGTAAATTTTAACTCTAATTAAAGTTTATCACCTGATTTATTGGCGTAAAGGTAAATCATGGACGAATGCGCGAAGAAGAGGCAAGGAAGTATTTTCAGCAGCTTATTAATGCTGTTGATTATTGCCATAGCAGAGGAGTCTATCACAGAGATCTAAAGGTGAGCAGTGTTGCTGTTGCAGCACTTAAGAAGTTAATTCCTAATCTTTTTTGCTCCAAAGCTCCGGTCTATATTTCCGTTACGTCTTCGGTTGGTTATCATATTAAAACTCTTTGATATGATAATGTAAAAGAGTTTCACACGGTCAGTGCATAGAAATTAAACTCTCTTTTTTTCCGTGCAGCCTGAAAATTTACTGTTGGATGCTTCTGGTGACCTCAAGGTTTCTGATTTTGGATTGAGTGCTCTATCCCAGCAAGTCAGGGTAACTGTTTATTACTTTTCATTTCTCTTTTAACTTCGGAAAATGAAATCCTTAACTCCTCCTCTACTTTGTGGTTATCAATTTAGTTATGCAGCAGAAACACAATTATTTGAGCCCTTACTGAATTTGTTTATAAAGGGAGCCTATATATCCTTATAGTCCTCCATTGATCCTGAAGTTGATCATCGTCTCAGACCGAACAAAAAACTTACTCGCACCTGGTGTTTACAGTAATCCAATAAACACATGACATGCATCTTTCATATGCACGTGTATCACTAACCATGGATAATTAATGTTTGTTTTCACCTCAATTACCACTTAACCATAGTAAATTAATGTAGTTTGGTGTAAACACCGGTTGTGGATAAGTTTTTTTCGTGTCATACCTGCACCCCACAATAAATTGCCTAGTGAAGCCCCATATCAGCCAAAATAAACGAGTTAGAGAACTTCACATACATGTAACCATAACTATATCTTCCGGAAATGTGGCTTATTTTAAGTTACTGAGTACTTATGAGCTCTGCAGGCTGGTACCTAACTATTGCCCAGGGTGTTATAATGTCGTCCTATAGAACGAATTACTTAAAACCTTCTTCTAGACTGCAATTACCATCAATTAATCATTTGCATCAGCTTGTATTCCATATAAACATATGATGTCAATTACTTTCTCGTGTCTACAACTTTGAGGCCCATGAATTTGGTAATATCTGGTTTGTAGTTGAGAGAAGAAATCATTATCGAATTGATAAACGACTAAACCGCTTTGATCTGTCATTCTGATATCCATTTGTGCTTTTTGACTTTTAGATTAACTTATTGTCTAGACAGTTCTCTAGGTAAGTTTTGATGTTACATTGGCAATAATTGACAGATGAATAATTGTTTGCCTCAATTGCCTTTAAGGTCATTGTTAATGGACTCTCTTTTTACGTTTTCGTTTTGAAAAAGAAAAGTCACGAGCAATTATAGACCTGTAGTCATTTCTTTCTCTTCATGTCAAGTCTTTTGATCTGTTTAGCTTTCAAATTAAGCTCCAAACCTGCAGTTCTAATGGGATATATTTCTTCCACCACATTTTGACGTGATTCAGTTTTCTAGTCAGTCCTGTTCTTATTTTTCGTTGTATTTTCCAGGATGATGGCTTACTGCATACCACCTGCGGAACTCCCAATTACGTTGCTCCTGAGGTATAACAAAACTAGTTTACTCAACATTCTCTTCGTGTTCATGTACACCTATTTGGGTTTTCCGGAACTGAATTAGCTGGCGGTAGATAGGCATTCAATTAGCTTGAAAATGAACTCGTAGTTATATGGAAAATCAGATGCTCCTCAATGTCCAGTCTCTCTCTTCAACTCTTTAAAGCGAGCTGCAAGGCTTCTCCTAATATAGGAGTTATAAGTAGTTCAGCTATTTGATCGACTGAGTAACCTCACTTTCTTTCTCTGCTACAATAATATGCTCAAAAAAATGTTTTGACATATCGAAGAGCGATGACAGAGATTTTCAGTGACCTACTACACAATATATGTGAGCGTTATGTGGATGATTTGGTAGTCTTTCCAAAAGAAATAACCGACCACATCCAAAATTTACTCAAGGTCTTTGAAAGGTTAAGAAAACATCAATTGAACCTTAGCCTGAAAAATTGGACTCCTTTATTATTAGGTACTCAATGACCGAGGATATGATGGGGCAACGGCAGACCTCTGGTCGTGCGGAGTCATACTCTTTGTACTGCTTGCAGGTTACTTGCCTTTTGATGACTCCAATCTTATGAACCTGTATAACAAAGTGAGCATTTCTCTTCACCATTTCGTACCGTTGAATCTTTGTGTTTATCTGTTGGCTAGTTTCACAATGTCTATCCTGGTATACAGATCACTGCTGCTGAATTTACTTGCCCACCTTGGATCTCTTTTGGCGCCATGAAGTTAATTACTCATATCTTGGATCCAAATCCTATGACAGTATGTATACTGGATATTGTGACTGCGTCGATATTTTCCACTTTCTTCTTATTCATGAGATATATGTTATATGCAGCGCATTACCGTCCCTGAAATTTTGGAGGATGAATGGTTTAAGAAAGATTATAGACCACCTGTTTTCGATGAGATAGAAGATGCAAACCTGGATGATGTCGAAGCAGTCTTCAAGGACTCCGAAGTGAGCATTACTGAAAATATGGAATGCAATAATTTATCTATCGATTTTAGAGGTAAGAAGTGGTTGTAGTATGAAATTTATCTCATATGCTACTCCTTCCTTGGCATTACAACAGGAATATCACGTAATGGAGAAAAGAGAAGAGAAGCCAACTTCCATGAATGCTTTCGAGTTGATTTCTATGTCACAAGGACTTAACCTCGGCAATCTCTTCGATGAACAGGTCACAGAATGATTTCTGTTTTAAATGCTTTTCTGCTTTGTAGGAAAAATTAATGATATTCGTATCATTTTATTCTTCCTATGTTGACAAAATGTGTTAATTCTGTTGTTCCCAGGGATTCAAGAGAGAAACAAGGTTCACATCTAAATGCCCCGCCAACGAGATAATCAGTAAGATTGAAGAAGCTGTTAAGCCTCTCGGTTTTGACGTTCACAAAAAGAACTACAAGGTGGTGATGAAATTCACTATTCATTCAATTGCAATGTCGATTCCTCTAATGAGTTTAATGATCTATATGTAATAGTGATTATAATGGAAATGAAGCGCTAAACTGTTCTAATGTTTGATGTGTCCCCTCAGATGAGGCTCCAAAATCTGAAAGCCGGAAGAAAGGGGAACCTTAATGTTTCCACTGAGGTATTTAAATGTGCATCCTTGTTGATCTTTTTGAATGATTCTTATTTTATTTTGAACGCTGTTTGATCTTCGATTTAGGTATTTCAAGTTGCCCCTTCCCTTCATATGGTCGAGGTGCGGAAGGCAAAAGGAGACACTTTGGAATTCCACAAGGTACATATGTTCCACCTTATTGAATTTCAAGTCCTGTTAGTTTCTTCATTGCACAAGGTCTACATGAGTTCGCAAAGTATAAAGGAGGCGGCTTGTGGTAGGTTGACGGTTAGGATAAAAATAGTTTACATATGATGAATCCTGTGGATATGCGTTGAGTGGAAAGATGCATGGTATTCATATAGCCGATCCCAACGAACTTAAGATTAAGGATTAATTAGTTTCTTCTCAGCATACCCGACTCTTCGCTATCGTCCTCCCTCTTTTAATCACTTTCTTGTGTATCTTTTTCTTTATGCAGTTCTACAAGAATCTTTCAACATGCCTAGATGAGGTTGTATGGAAAACTGAACAGGACATGGAAGAAAAAAAATGAAGAGCAATAGAATTGGCATTTTTTATAAAAGCTCTGTTGCTTACCAATTGTAAGAACTGTTGTGGTTCTTTCTTTCTTTCTTCTTATTGTTTTTTCCTTCTTTTGGTTCAAGCGTTGGAAACAGCCTCTTGCAGAAATGCAAGGTAAGACTGCGTACAATAGACCCTTGTGGTCGGGCTCTTCCCCGGACCCTGTGCATAATGGGAGCTAGTGCACCGGGCTGCCCTTGTTTTCTTTTGGGACCATCTTTTAAGGTTTTACCAATTGTTTTATTAGGGGTTAGGTGTTAAACAGACAGTAGAATTTGCTTCAATTAAGATTTAAGTTTGTATGATTTGTATCACTTTGGACCAATGTGGTTGCAATTGTATACAGTATATTGGATTTTTCAGACTTTTTTTTCTCTCCCCGTTCATGTTTTTTTCTTTTTCTTATCAATGAATAGATCTCTTTACTTGTATGACTTAGATGTCTCGTATTTCTCGAAAAAGTGATTCGATTGATTGGATTTGGTATGAGATTGATGATCTCGATGAGATTGATATTCCAATCTTTCTTTTTAGAAAGTATTGATTTTGTTGCCGCCGTAGGCAGAATCCCGTATTTCTTCTAGAGAATCTCCTAATTGTTCCCGAGTAGCTAGAAAGAGATAGCTAGAAAGAGATTCTTTAATCTCAGAAAGAATTCGGTTCAGATTAAGATACCTATCCAAAAGTTCGTTGTAAAGATGTACGCAGACCCTCCCCGTACTCCACATATGGGATTACACTAGGTCTGTCATTGTTGTAAAGAGCAACCGGGTGGACTAAATCCTGCTATGCATGGGATCCGAGGAAGGGTCAAAGCACATCTGGTTATGAGGCTTTGCAGCAAATTGTGACAATTTGAAATAAATCACCTTGACAACTATCATAAATATTGAACTTAGAATTGTAGGGCTTTACCTCAAAGGAAAGCCCTTTCAAAAATTCTCAACAGCCAAGGCAGAACCAAGGCCGAAGAGGGGGTTTGGAAATAGTTTTCAACCAGCAATAGACGCGCCTCGGTTAGAACCTCACTAGCTGCGTCATTGCCCCAAGCGCAAAGATATTTAAAATTGGCTATTGGCTATGGCTTATATTGCCCTCTGCTTCATTCACTTCCTTATAAACTACTGATATGGGATATTGATAACAACCTCTTAACATTAACTATGTGACATACTGACAATGCAACAGTTTTAAAATCATAAATTACTTGCTAAATGGAGATCTTTTGATCAACCAATGTTGATGTCACATTATGGACTAGGAATATGCACTAGTATATATTATAGATACATTAGTATATACATATTTTGCATATTAAAGCCAGGTCATTCTGAAATAACTTTTCATGACTAGGAATAAATCTTTAGTAGTAGAACCATAGTAATGTCCCTCTTTAGTACACTTTTTGCTGTTACTGCTAATTTTGAACATTCTTTATCCTCCATTTCCTCAGTATTTTGGCTATTTGTCTAAAGGTACTTGCATAAGGCATGGAGTTTGTACCTATAGTTGAATCTCCTTGGATTCTTCTTTATATTTTGACTCTCTGTAGTGAAAATTCTGGTTTCGCCTCTACGACGACCGTGCACCCCTGTCAATGACAAATTCACATGATGGACATTTCTCTTGAGATTGAGACTTCATTGAGGGTGACTAATCTGTTGTGAAATCTTTATGACATCGTTTGGTGCTTGTACAAGTTCTAGTGTAGCTAGAACCTCATCCATGGTTGGCCTAAGTCTCGGATCGACGTCGAGGCACCTCAGGGCAAGGGAAGCTGCAGTTTGTGCACCTTTCCTTGAATACTGTCCTCCCAACCTTGTGTCCATTATTCTCAACACTCTCCTGCTATCACTTAGGAATGGTTTTGCCCATTCTACCAATGTCTCATCAGCACCTCCTGCATTTTCGTCACCCGTTGCTCGTTTTCCAGATAGCAACTCTAAGAGAACAACTCCAAAACTGTAAACATCATTCTTTGGTGTCAAGTGACCTGTTAGGAACAAGTTGAATTGGAACCACATTTGGTGTCAGAGAGTCTAGATTCTATGAACTGACGGTCTAAAAAGTATTTGCGCTGTCAGATCACTTATAAGGTAATACAAATAGTTTTTAAGGTAACACGCGATGCTTATCAACTGCTTTTTATCAGCCAAGCTAAACGGGCTCTTGGAACGGAAGAAAAAACATGAAAAATGATGCAAATGACAAGAAGACGAGTTGAATTGAAAAATATAAGTTGAGCTTAATGAAAGAGACCTGATGCAACATATTCTGGTGCAGCATAACCCGTAGTACCTACAACTCTGGTCGAGACATGAGTTCTGTCTCCGCTAGGACCATCTCTTGCCAAACCAAAATCCGATAACTTGGCATTGAAATCCTGCAGAAGTTCAAAAGCTACTTGTAAGTTTTGGAGAAACACTTCTCTAATACTAATCATTATACCAGATTTGGAGAGTTTACTGAATCTAGTAGTATGTTTGAAGCCTTGAGATCGCGGTAAATCACATTTGCTTCAAGACCGTGTAAGAAGGACAAGCCTCGTGCAACATCTACTGCAATAGACATTCGTGTAGCCCAAGGTATAATCTGAACTCCCTCTGCACAAAACAATTGAAAGATTACTGATGCTAATCGTTATTCGTTTACCTACTTTATAACTAAGAATACCAAAACAATTCTGTAAAGAAAAGTTAAAGAAATTTACTCACTTTTAAATAAATGATTTTCCAAACTTCCTTTTGTCATGACCTCATAAACAAGAAGCCTGTTATCATATTCCGAGGAATATCCGATTAACCTCACTAGATTTTCATGGTGAAGCAGCCCTAAGTAGTTAACCTCTGCCTGCAGGTTTGGTATGTCGAAAACAAAGTTAAATCACAAAAGTACAAGTGCTTCCAAAGACCTTAAAGAAAAGTTCTTGTAGCGGCCTAGGCTTAACTGCCAAGGTATTGTCCGCTCTGGCCAAACCTTCGGGTACTACCGGCAGTTGAACTCGAAAGGAGGTTCATTCTGAAGCTTTCCTTAGACAAAACCGTGAGGCCCTGAAGTTTGGACCAAAGCGGGCAATACCTTGGCAATTGGACCAGGGCTGTTACAGTTCTGTAAGTTCTTTATGACATACAAGCCATTCTCTGTGCCCTTGGAAGCTTTCGGGCTTAAGTTTCTTGACAGCTACCATCATGCCACTTCCTGGTTTGCAAGGAGCAAAAGTATTCTCATCTATCCATCCTTTGAAGACGTATCCAAAACCTCCCTCGCCAAGAAGACTATCAGCTCGGAAGTTCCTAGTGGCATTCTTGAGGTCATTGAACGTAAAGGACTTGAGGTTGCTCGGAACAGATGAACCATTTTTGCCAAAACTGTCATGAAATGACTGTTTATGAGAAGGACCTGGTTCCTTTTTCTCATCTGAAACAAGAATCACCAAGAAGAAAGCAGCTTAATAGAATTTAACAGAAATGAGCCAAGAAAGTTGGGGTCGAGTATATGAATCCTTACTGTCCATGTCGCTCCAATTAAGCTCATCTTAGTTTTAACATTATAGAAAGAAAAATAGCTTCTCTAGCACAAGAAGTTTCATACATTTCCTTTTGTCTTGTAAATATCTGACAACACTAAAAGAGTCCAAACAAATATTGTAACTCAATATACTAAAGCAGATACAATATTCTTGTTCACAGAGGTTATTATTGGCAAAGACTAATTACACAGCCCATAGTTCGCATACAAGGGCGGAGCTACATGGTCCGAGAGGGTACAATTGGTTAAAAACAATCTTCTTTTTGCGTATATATAAACTGTTGAATCCCCTCGATATAAGATAAGCTTCTAGTATAGCGGCCAAGGTAGCTCAAAAATTGCTTTAGGTTGTAGATTCGAAATCTAGGTGACTAGGTGTGACATTATTGCAATTTTTTTTTCGAAACCCCTTGTTAGAATTCCTAGCTCCACTACTTGTCCAAGTCCTAGAGCCTTGGCCAATGACACACAATATAGCCTTGAATTCATTATTGATGAATGATAGGATATATGAATATCATTTTTACACATACCATGTCTTTTATAAATCACAATGTTGTTCAACTTTTTGTACAAATTATATGCAAAAAATGTAGAGAAAAGTTGGAAATAGATAGGGGATTTGTACCAAAAAACTGGCTAGAAGAAGCATGAGCAAGCTTTGTAGATTTTCCAGAGCAATTCCCCATAGTAAAGAGAAGTTTATAATTCTTATTTCTTCAATATCTTTTTCCCTTGGAAAAAAGTGAAAATTTATAGAGAAGGGAGAAGAGAAAAATTAATTAGAAAAGTGTGTATACTATGAAAAAATAGTTGAATAAATCCAAAGTTTGATATAGCCCCTAGTGGTCTTTAGTCAAGGCTAAATTCAACTCCCGTCGTCCCAATTTATGTGACATAGTTTGACTGGTGATCTTCAGTTTAGGCTAAATCTTACTCCCTCTATTCCAATTTATGTGATATAATTTGACTGGGCACGAAATTAAAGAAATATGAGAAAACTTTGTGATATTCCATAACTACCCTTAAAATAAAGGAGTTTTTATACGAGATAAAAAAGTTGAATAAATCCAAAGTTTGATATAACCCCAGTTGTCTTCAGTCAAGGCTAAATCCTAATTAAGATTTCCATTGAGAAAAAGTTTGACTAACAGCCACTTATAGTCATTTGTACATATCCTAGTAGTGAAGTTTATTTTAGCTATGATGTAGGTGTTTTGACTCTCAACTACCATAACTAGTTTTTGCTTTAGGAATTATAATGCATGAATTATTTATGATTACTCATAACTTTATAATTGTTTCTCTAACACGATGGTTCATCACTATTCTTTAACAATATTCATCATCACAATTTGTTATTGTATCAATTATTTTCTTTTGATTATTCACATCATTACTTTACTCGTTTTACTTACAGCATCAAAGCATTAACATAATTTCGATTAATTATATTGCTTGTGACCTTATTCTAAATTAATTCAACTGCTTGACCTAATAATCAAATTTTAGGCTAAACATAGTAATTTATAGTGGCATTGTTATATGAATTACTAACTTTATAAAGGTACTTACTGTTGTCTTTAAATAGTTCAGGCACCACGTTGTTAATACACGTATTTTTATTATATATTATATTATGCATAAAAGAGTATATAAATTCTCATATAACTTAATATAAGTATCATTTAATATCGATAACGAAATACGAATGTGGTAAAATGTATGAGATTCTTTTATTTTTAATTAAAAGTCTAGGTTCAAGTCATAAAAAGGGAAAAAAACCTTCGAATTGGGAGTACTTTCACTTTTAATGAGTCATATACCACGAATTCAAACTAATCGAGTTAGCGGCACTACCCTGTAGATTGGACCCCATTTATTCCTGGGAATATTTTAAAAATATATAGCCTAATACAATACATCGCACTCACGTAATCATATTTTCAGTTTACAGTATTGGCATATTTAATTTTTTTTACGGAAAAGGGTCATATATATCCCTGAACTATAGTAAATGGTTTATATATACCCTTCGTTATACTTTCAGGTTATATTTGCCCCTACCGTTATAGTTTAGGTCTATATATACCCTTATCATTAACAACAGGCCATGTGTCACTCTTCCATTTGTCAAAACCCATCCCCTTATAATTTCTTCCCAGATTTAATTATTTACCCAACCAACCCATAAACCCGACCCACCTACTAAAAATTCCTCAACCTCTTCTCTCTCTTACCGACGACATTCATCCTCTTATCTTCCATTAGCCATTCAAAACATCCAGAGCCATATATCACAACATCCACACATTAATTTTTGTCCATTCACCTTTAACCTATAAATTTTCTTATCAAAAAATACATGGTGTAATACAATTGTAAAATCTGGATAGTATTTAGGTAAGTTTACAGACAACTTTTGCATCAAGTGATGCCCGTGAAAATTGTTTTAGCTCTGCGAGTAACTAGAGTCTTATTTTAGGAGCTACTAGCCCGGGCTCAATTTGTGAGGTAGAGAGGTTGTTTTTTATATACCCCGGCTTAAAAGAGAAGTTACTCGGAGAAGGGTAGCAAGGAAAAGATCAAACTACTTACTAATTAAGATCAAAATCAACTCCTTATGCTGTCATTTTCTTTTAAACTAAAAGATTCTTTTTTCAATCCCTTTACTGTGACAAAAAAAAACTATCATTTTGCTTCTCAAGTGTGACCTCACCCCTACTGTTTGCCTAGATAAATCATTTACCTTGACATGCTCTTCTTGCAGATATGCACGTTTTTGGTTTGAGGCCACTTACAGATGAACACCTTAGCTCTCTCTTTCCATCGATGGTAAGCTAGGGTTTTCTTCGAAGTGAGAGACAGAGAAGAGAATGAATATCGTCGGTAAAAGAGAGAGAAGAAGTTGAGGGATTTTTAGTGGGTGAGTCGGGTTAGTAGGTCGGGTTTATGAGTTGATTGGGCAAATTAAATCTGGGTATAAATTATAAGAGGATGGGTTTAACAAATGAAAGAGTGACACGTGGCCTGCTGTTAATGATAAGGGTATATATAGACCCAAACTATGACGATAGGGGTAAATATAATCTGAAAGTATAACGGAGGGTATATATAAACCATTTACCATAATTTAAAGGTATATATGACCCTTTTCCATTTTTTTTATAATGGTGTTATATATATTCGATATACAATATTATACACTTACTATAAATACTTATCAGAACTTGATAAAATATATAATAGATGTCTATGCATACTGTTACGCTATTATCAAAATTATACAAACTTATATACAATTTGAGTTTCGTCTTTCATGAACTTCAATCCATGAAACTCCACTTGAAACTGGTAAAAATAATCACTAAATATCTCAAATCTTTATTCAATAGCTTCAAATTTTAACCACAATTACTTCAAAATGACATTCCCAACGAAACTCAATCATAAATTGTCAAAAATTTCAATAAATCCTAAAATTCATTTGTGAGTTTTCAAGCTTTTAAAAACTCCAACAATGGAGTCTTAATTTTTTCACTTAATTCATCCAACAATATTTAGGTAGGTGATGATAAACATAAATATCACTCTCAATCTATATCTTAGAATAAAAAATAATAAATTTAATTACAAATTAAGAATTTATCGCTTTTTCCCTAAGTATTTCAAATTATATATGAAATAAGCTAAATATGATAAAATCTAAAAATATGATCTCATTTTCTGTTATAAACTTAACTCAAGTGATATAGAGGATAAAATGAAAAAAATATAGTTTTGCCCTTCAAACGGGCTAGTATTTAGTTTTTGCTTTTCATATGCTGATCTTTAATTTTTGTTCTTCGCAATTAATCTTATGTTTAGCGAGACACAAGTTCTTTAAGAGCGTATAATATAACTTATGAAATATTATAGTGCAAAAATATAAATTTATACTGTGTAAATTATTATTTTTACCTTGAAGGGAAAAAGTGCTAATGATCCTGTAACTAACTTGAAATTTGCATTAAGAGTTTAGTCAAAGTTAATACATTTGGAAAAAGAAGGATTCTGGTCCACAAAATTGACAATTTGACCAATGATTATAGAAACAGTAATAATGATTACTAATTCATGGATCTGAAAATTATAATAATCTACCCCTAATTAAAGCCATAAATAATTAACGTTTAGCATATATCACTTGATATTAACACAATCACCTAATGACAATGCCTTATGCTTAACCCGTTTGGTTATAAAAAATATTCACTTTTTTTTTTGAAATAATTTTAGAAAAATTGAGCTATATATTTATTGGGAGAAAATATTTATACCACATAGCTTAATATATAATATTATATTCAGTTTAGTTCATATTTGTGTATAAACATCTTTTATATAATATTATTCACTCTTACACAAGGTTGATACGTACATATATTGTTGTATAAATTATATATTGAACTACGTGGCGTAATATTTTATGTTGGGTTGTATATTTTTGAAAATTTTCCATATTTTTTCATTTTATTTGGAAATCAACATTTGATCATGAAAACGCCAAATCCAACTTTTCTGTATTTCAAATTTGAAAAATAACTTATAACATGTTTTTCAACTCACTTTTCACTTTTGAAATTATATTTAAGTATATATTCAAACATGAATATTATTCTAAATATTCTTTGCAAAAAGTATAACCAGACACAATTCTATCTTCAACGTCAACTCTAAAAATTTCAAATAAAATTTAAAAATATTTGAAATTTATGACCAAAGGCCAACTAATTAATTAATCTTTAATTTTTGCTATAATTGATCACATTCTTTGTCCCTAAAGCTAACATTGTCATATCCATTACCCCTATCTAACATTGCTAGAGAATTTTGACTTGTTGAGTTTAATTGAAATCTTGATAACCAAGTAATTAAAGCACACAAAAGAAGACTAAAAGAGAAAAAAGGGTGTTAGTGTGCTACATAGGCAACCTTATTAGACTAACATTTAAACACTCCAATATGACTAAAAAAAAGTGTTAAGAGGTCAAAAATAATAAGGTATTATATGAAAGTTAATAATTATAAATTTTGAATGATGATAAATCAAATAACAAAATTAAGAAGCATATTAAAAGAGGCACAATTTTAATTTTGTTTGGTCAATTGACCTACATATAATAAAATAAGTATAAGAAAATATTATAAAATTATGCAGAGAATAATTTTCCCTTAAATAAAAGTCGTTTAATGACTATATCATGAATACTATTATGTTCTTGCAAGAAGCATGTGATAGTAACAATAAAGAGTTTTTTATTCCTTACATCACTTGATCCGAGCTTATAATCAAAGTGAGCTCATACTTTTAAAAATTGCCCATTATATTTGACTTATTTAATTGTAATAATCCTTTTATTTTAATTTGGTTATCCTACTTTTATTTTTAACCCGTTTGAAAAAGAATGCCTCTTTCTTATTTCACCCGCTCTTTAATTCTAATTTTTACATGATACGTTTAAAATCACGAGATTAAAAAATATTTTGATATATTTAACATATCTTTAATCTAACATCAAAAGATTAAGATTTTTTTTTAAAAATTCTGTATCAAATTAAAATCGGATAAATAAATTGAAACGGATAACGTAAGTGGGATTTTGTTTTGTCTCATAAACTGTCTTTATTTTAATACGCACGTGGATAGGACTTTAACGTAAAAATCAAATTATTTTTCTTCTGTCTCAGTAGATTGGTCATGTGTCATGTGTAATCTACTTCCATTTTAGACTATTCTAGAAGTTCTTATTACCTTATCCTATAAAATGAAAATGTCAAAATTTTCAATAAATTTAACTATATTAAATTATAGCATTGTGAACAAAATTCATCTAACAAACAATCCTTTATTTAGACCACGATTAACTGCTCCCGATTAGTTAGACCACCTTTATTTACTTTTATAAACACAAGAAATTAAAAAAAAAAAAAAAAACTCATCAACAGTCTGTTAACTCGAAGAATTAATTACCAAATATGTTTTTTCCCTTCTTATAATAACTTAACATAACCTCTCATTTTGTGTATTTGTATCCCAATTTAGCTTTTAAACATTTGTAGGATGACAATTGGAGCGGGGCGAAGCAGGGCAGGGCAAAGGATAATTAAACAGGCGGGGGAAAGGCAACTATATATTTAAATAGGGCAGGACAGAGCAAGGCAGAACGGGTCAAAATTTTTATTTTTAAAATATTAAATCAAAATTTTAGATCATATATCAATTTTCTTGCAATTCTAGTTGCAAAGCCAGCTAAAATTTGAAATTTGCAGGAAAAAAAATTGTGCTACAATTGTGTTATACTTTTGTGCTTTATATTTTTAGTTTAGTAACATATAGTTTTCTTGCAAACATTATTTTAATCTTAGTCTCAATAGAGACAAATTCTAATAATGAGTTTCACTGCAATGTATTACTATTAAGTAACTTATGTGAGCTATAACTAAACAAATTGAGTTTTATTATAAAGCAATCCATGTAAGAACAATTACATAATTAAAATAAATTAACATTAAAAGTAAAATAAATATATTGGTAAATTGCAAAAATTTAAAAAGAAGTGGAGGATGATGTTTAAAGGATTAGATTGACAGGAAAAACTTTTGACAACAAAAACAATGAACACCGTTCATAACACGAGAATGGAATCAAATGGGACCGGGCAAAACGGAGCTAAACGGGGTGGGCCGGGTAGGATTGAACCTAAGTAGGGCAGTGACTTTAATGGGGTAGGGTGGGGCAGGACAAAACCATTAACCTAGCAACATGAATTGAGGGATTTTGACTTGGGGAACCTTATATAACTTCAAGGTCATGATTTTAAATTCTCTCATGGTGATTATATTTGATTTTATTTGAAGAGCAATCATTAAAAGTGAGAATTTTATGCATAATTCCTAGAAACACTAAATCATGAATTTAATGGACTAAATGGACTCCGAATGAAAATCTAAATAAAGAATGCCCCATGGAATTATGCATAACCCATATTTGTAATTGGTTTTGAGGTTTGACCATGTTGACCCGAAGTTGACTTTGATATTGACCAAATCTTAAATTACTCATCCTTTTATTTTTACTTATCACATTTCACTTTATGAAAATCAATTAGACTAAACTTCAAAGCTAAATTAAAATAGATTAATTTAATATCTAAAATTTAAAATTTCGATAGTCGAAACTTATACGGAAAATGCTATAAGTTGCAATCTTTTTCATATTAATATGATGAAAAAATACATCTTAAAATATTTGTCAAAGTTTATGCAAATTGACCTCGAGAACCAAAATAGTGACAAGTAAAAATGAACGGAGGGAGTATGAAATTGAGTCAATTTTAAATATCAGGACTTCTTATTTTTTACAAATAAGTAAAGATTTTATAGCTATAACTTTAATTAATTTCAAAATCCTATATATTAACATAATAATTAAATAATAATTAAATAATAATTATTTGAGCAAAATAGTAAATGACAATTATATTTTATCTATCGTAGATCATGTGCCAATTATTTAACAAGAAGGTCCATGTGTTTGATACTTTTCTTACTTGAACCTGGTTATGAAGTGCTCTTTATTTCAAACATTGATTTCTTCCACCAACAAAGGCACTTATTATGTCACAAGCACTACTATGACTACACATTGCATTCGAGTTGACTTGCTAGATTGGGTGTTAAATGTTAAAAATGAAAATTATTATCTAGCTGAAGTGATGCTGCTATTAGTTATACGTGCACGTTTGAGAGAGTCATCGAGGAAACAACAGATGGAGCTGATAGTGATTGAAATGCTTAAAGAGAGTCTCATTCGCCCAAGCGTCAACACTTATTCCTCAATGTTATTGGTCTGCTTGAACCTTGAGGACAAGGTTCTGATTGAGGACAAGAGTATTGTTGTGAATCAAACTGATTACATACTGGCCGATGGGCTGAAAAGGGTGAATGAGACGGATCCAATTGGAATTATCTGACAGTTTGAAATGTTAGAGAGTTTTATTTGGGATCCAAGCCCAATTATCGATTGATTAAATATAACTTGGGATTAGATAGAACGGTTTATGAGTACTGTATGTGCTTAGGCAAACTCTGTATCTCTCATCTCCTATTCTGTGTTCACTGCTTCTCACCTCCTTCTCGTTATCCGTCCATGGTTCCTTATTTCCCAGTCAATTGTTGTTCCTTATTTCGTTAGTATTTCATATATAACCTTCAGTGATACAATCAGTGTTTGTGATGGAAATTGGTTTGTTTCATCCTTCCAATTGAGGAATCGCATTTCATAAACACAATTTAGAAATTGCATTCCACAAATGCAGTTTAGAAATAGCATTACGCATACACAATTTGGAAATCACAATTCACATGCACAATTTAGAATTCATATTTCAGACATGCAATTACAAGTCGGATTTCACAGATGCAATTTTAAAATTTATATCTCGAAAACACGATTTACAAGTCACACTTTAGAAATACAATTTACATGTCGAATTTTTTTAAAAAACATTTACAAATGCTACTTACAAATAACATTTCAGAAAAGTGATTGATAAGTTATACTTTTCCCAAGAAGAGTATAGATAGATTTTTTTTGAATGTGCTAGACGGGGTGTTTAAATTTATTTTTTTATTATAAAAAACAAAAACCTCAAAGAAAAGAGTCAAGCAAGCGGGTTAAGACTTACCTAACTAGTCTTAATGAGGTAATAAACTATGTGCATTAAACTCTTATGGTGATTAAGAAGAAAAATAAATTTATGTGTCATCGTTCAAAATGAGTTCCACAATGTGTGGATTCAAATTTAATAGCGTTTCAATAAGAAATCGACATTGGGTGAAAAGAAGAAGAAGAAAAGAACTCCTAATGAATTTGTCTTTCCCAAGGTAGTGGGGTCATGTTATAGCCTATACCAGCATATTTTTCTTCTTCTATACTGTTTCCTAAGTCTCATGTTATTTGTTCATATTATCAAAATTATTTGTTTCAAATTACTTATTAATTTATAAAATTAAGATAGAATTATTTAAATTTTTTTCTTTTTTCTCTTAAAATTAGTTCAATTATTTAATTTTTTTTCTTTTTCCTCTTAAAATTAGTTCATTTAAAAGAATAAAAATATTATAAAATTTCAAAAAAGTTACTCCGTCATGTATATTAATATAAATAAATAAGACACATGAACAAATTGTATTAGAAAGAGTTAAAAAATAAATCAATAAAAATATCCTTTTTATTTATAGGAAAATGGACAAATAATGTGCCACATACAGAATACTATAAATTTCTCCTGAAAACAAGAGAATCCTAAAGTGAATTTGTCTGTATATTTCTTCTTGTCTTTTTGTGCCTCACAAATCCCACTCCCATGAAAGCTTCACACCACCATTACTATATGTATTTGATTTCCCCATTTTTTGTTGTTTCAAGCAAAACCTATTTTTGTCTCTTTGATGATGGATCCATCAATCCTAGAAATACTTTCATTCTTTAAGAAAAAAATCCTCATTTGAAGACAAATATTTGTCTCATGTGAAAGGAATATTAATGGATTGTGAAAAAATAATTCAAGAATGAACTAAAAAATATGAATAAAAAATTTGAGGAAGAAAAAAAGAGGGTTGAAGAAAGGTATAACAAGATAATAGCAGAGCGTGTTGAGGTCTATAAGGAGGAAATTCAGTTGTTATATGAGAGGATTGATGAGTTAAAGAATGAGAAAAGTGAAGCTGAGGACAAAATAAGGGTTTATTATGAGAAACTCAATGTTTTGAATAGTAGAGTTTCTTGTTTGGCGGAAGAATCGAGGGAAAATGATGAGGTGCAGTTTAACTCAGCTAAAAATTACCGTGGCAAATCAAGAAATGAAGGTATTGCACTAATGTGGATTTAAGTCAATTTTTTTTTTGCTCTTTACAGCTTGTTCATGACTCAAGATTTTCTTTATTTACTCTGGAGATTAGCTAAAGCATTTTGCAGCTGGCTCTTTAATTTTCTATAGGGTGCTATTCTGAAATATCTAGTCTTTCCTTTTTTTCCTTTTTTTGGGTTAAACCATCAAAGGGTAGTGATGTGTTATATATATTCGGCAAAAAATTACATACTTCTTTTCAAGAGACACCACTAAAGTTTGCTTTTCTATACTTTACCTCTTTCAAAGTACATGGATAATATCACTGGACTTTGCTTTTCTTGAGGTACATGAACAAATTCATACTCTAAAGCATTTAAACAAATATTTATTCTGAAGAAAATATCCCGTGTCTAGCACATGTATGTCACGTGAATTGCACATATTAACTCAATTTCATCTATGGATAATAGATCGGAAAATTAAAGATCGAGATGGTAAAAACACTCAATAGTTTAGGTATGTAAGTTGCAGACCATGCCAACTTTACCTATGAAACCCTTTTCCTTTCTTATCTTTGATTTGAATATATGCCTTAATCAAAATGAAGAAAAATAAATTACTCTTTTCATGAAAACATTAACCTACAAGAGTTTCAACTCTCAATATTTTGCAAGAAACCTCATCAGACAACTATGCAAATTCAAAAATTACACAGAGCAATTTAGTTCTTCTACTTGACTTCTCTCTCGTTTTGTTTGATCAATTTAAAGATTTATTTTTGTTTTTCAGTGAAAAGAGCAATGGTCGGTAGAGGAGAAATCCTAGGTTCCAGTGTTGCAAAGAAGTCTCACTCCTAGCAGCAAAGCCGGTCTCCAATTCCCCTTGGTCACATCACCCGTTTCCTCAAAGCCGAAAAGTATGCCAGGTTGTCTACCTCGCTGATGTCCTTGAGTACCTTGCTGCTGAGGTTCTTGAAGTGGCTGGAAACGCAGCGAGGGATAACGAGAAAATGAGGATTATTCCAAGGCACATTCAGTTGGCTGTGAGGATTGATGAGGAACTGAGCAAGTGGCTTGGAGATGTGACGATTGTGAATGGTGGTGTTATGCCCAATATTCACAACCTTCTGTTACCTAACAAGAAGAATGGTAGCTCCTCAAAGGCCCCTGCTGCTGAGCCAAAGCATTAGACTGAACTATCACCAACTATTTATAAAAATAAATTTCGAAGCTGACTAGACCAAGCATTTGAATACAATCACAAAAACGCGTGTGACAACTTAATTTTCTCATAAGTTTTGTCCACATGCATGACAGATGACTAATTAATTTCGAGGTATATTTTGATAAAGAGTTGGTGATAGTTCAGGTAGGAAATAAAACACTTAATGTTTTAGGTAGAATATATTTAGGCAAATTTTTACTATGAAGAAAATACCACATGTAATGCACATGAATTGCATGCATCTCCACATAGAGTGTCACTTGACACCATTTTAAAACAAAAAAAGAGAGTGGAGTACATGCACCATCAGATACTAATCGAGAGGCGTTTCGATAAATTATTGGTGAGAGGTAGAAAAAGTGAACTCTCCATAATTTAAGTAAAAAGCTCACAAAAATGTGATACTTCACGTGTGTTTTTCTGTCTTATCCTAATTTAGAATAATTTTTTTAGTTGTAACATGTCATATTTCAAAGTCGTTCTTAATCGTCTCGTGTGGGTATTAAAGATTAGAAAGCAGGTTATTTGAACCAAGAGACGTCTAGAAATCAAATGGAGCAAGTTTTGGAACTTAAGACGGTTTCTCGGGCAAACCGTTAGGTTGGTGCACTGATTGGTTTAGTGCACCAGACCCAAAACTCCAGAATAATTACAATTTCTCTAATTGGTGCACTGTCAGGCGATGTGCGCCAGCCTCTGCCTGTTTTTTTTTTTTTAAGTTTTCTTTTCTTCTCACGCTCTTGAAAGGATGTTTTCGTCCTTTCCTTAATCCATAATCCCAACTCACGTCTTTTAACCTTCCCTACTGGTAGAAAAACAATCAGAATACATCAAACAATCATATTATTCCTCCCTCCCTCTTCTCCAAACTCTAAAACGGCAGAAAAGTCTCAAGCAACAAGTTAGGGTTCCAAGTAAAGTTCTCTCAAGTTCTTCTCTTTTCCTCAGGTATGTAATGCTATTCTTCCCCACAACCAAGATTTAGTTTCAATCTAGTTCATATCAAATTAGGGTTTGTGAATTTTAGTAGAAGGAGAAAATGAATTTTGATCGTCCCTATCAATTTTGAATTTGTTCATCATAAAACCTTCATCCCCTGTCTTTTGTCCAAACAAGAACCAGGTCCTTTTATTTTCCTCCCCTATGTTTACACATACTTGCATCCATTTTATTTCATTTCTCTGTTCTTTTGTAAACAGGATTCAAAATTCTTGAAGTCACTTTTTTTATTATCTCTTTTTCGTCTTCAAGAATAAAAAATGGAGGTTTCAACGGATCATAAAGAGCCCAAGAAACATCAAATGGACATGGATATTAAGTGCTTTCATTTAGTAGGAAGGATCAAAATAATTCAAACCTCATACATTAAGGACCATTTTGATCATTTTCTCGTCATAAAACTATCACAATTCTAAGTAACTTCTCAATTTCTTGATTTTTTTCAAATATATATATATATATGTTCAGGTCTGCTTATTTTTTTGGTGTGCATAAGTTGCAAATACTGGAATGTTTAGGTGAATTTTTATTCTGAAAAAAATACCACGTGCATGTCTTACACATGTATGGCACGTGAATTGCACACATTTGCTGAATTTCATTTGGGGGTGATAAATAGGAAAAATTAAAAATTGAAATAGTAAAAACACTCAATAGTTTAAGTATATAAGTTGCAAGCAACACCAACTTTATGAGCATTTTTATTTACGAAAAGGGCTAAAAATGCCCCTAGCCTATTTAATTTGGTTCATATATTGCCCCCATTTAACCTATTGGTCCACCAATGCTTCTATCATTTTTCTAAGGCTCATAATTGCCCCCAACCTATTTAATTTAGTTCACCATTTCCCCCAATTAACCTATTTCTCTACTTCTATCTTTATCAATCTCTCTTCTTATATGGGGTCAGTAATGATTTTAATTAATTAAATTATGGAGCATGTTGACTTGTAAACTTGTACGTGGTACACTCTTCGTCTTAAATTATTTATCGTGATTTTTAAAATAATTACCTCATATTATTTGTCATGTCACAAGTTCAAGACAATTAATTTTTTATCATTTACTCTTAGTAGTAATTGTTCTCGAAGTCTATAAACACCTTAATTATAACACACAAATAGAGTAATATTCAATGAAAAAAGATTATATCTTAAACTTGACCGAACTATACAGGTTGGTAAGTTTCTCATTTAAATATTTGTACCAAGTAATTGTAAAATAATAATTATACATGAACTATTTGATAAAACATGCATAGCGAAAGCAATCATAGAATCTCTTAACTAGACAACAATGACAAACAAGATCATGAACACTAACCTCTTGAAGCTCAGGCACAGATCATCAATTGTGCTGCTTTCCAGCTCTGCAGTCTTCTGTTATAGCCTTAATAATCTCTGAGTGAACACTTGTATGAACAAGTGTTGCAATTCAGAAAATGTATTTTTTATGACTGAAAAAGGGTCCTATTTATAACCACGTTCTAGGGTGTAAACTCTAGTCTCAAACACAGAAAAAATTCTTTTCTCTCAAGGAACTTTACACGTTTTTGGGGTTAACCCAGTTCAAAACGTGTACAACTTTTTCTTCTACGAAATAGTTATTTTATAGCCAAAATCGTGTAGGATTTAACTGCTTCTAGAACGCTAATTAAGCATAGCAGAGACCACAGATTTAACTAGTGAGACTTTCAATTATAGTATTAATTTACATAATTAATGAATTAAACCTACCATAATAAATTACAGATTGTTTCACTAAAATCCGTAATTGCACTCCTCAGTTTATTTTAAAATCTTACATTAAAACTTATTTACCTCCCCATGTTTGAATTACCGTTACCAATCAATTAAATTAAATTTCTGAAAATTTAATTTTATTCTTACATTTAACTTAATTTATGTGATGGATATATCAACTAATCATTATTTCACAAATGTCATTTGTTATTATCCAACCTATCAAGCTTGTATTTACCCACAATATAATAGAGTCTCACCCTTTAATAGATTAAGACAATAAATAAATCACATCAATCATAACAATTATATTAAGATTATGAGTATATGTACATTTAATGATCTAGAGAAGTTGTTTTATAAATATTCATAACATAAACAATCATCTCTACTTGATCTGTTCAATATATACACAAAGTGTACTAGGACAAGAAGTTGGAATGAGACTATTCTCATAATCAAGATTAACTTATATTTTAATCCCATGTTACAACCATTAAGATGTTTGTCCAACTTTATCTTTGATTGTGAATATAACTTTATAACTTATAAGAACTGACAGTTTAATCTTTCGTGCATGAGCTATAAAACTCCATACACTAAATCATCTACTCTATAAGTAAAAGACACACATGTCAACAAAATAATCTATTTAAAATAAGACTTTATTGAATCAAACAAATAAAATAAAAGATCGTACATAAGTAATGAAATATAATATTATAGCTAAATCGCATGATTAATATTATATCCTAACATTAGTGCACTAATGTGTCACAAAATATTTTTTTCCGAAATGAATATAATCCCCTTTCTTCCTCCCCTCATTGTTGTTGGAAGAAAATAGAGAAAACCAATGATTCGATCTTTCCCAAAATCAAGTAACTGACAAAGAGTTGTTTCAATTGTTTTAGTTTTTTCAATAGTTTTTTCATAAATGAGTTCTGCAATAAGCAAATTCAAATTTAATCACGTTTTAATATGAATATCGACACTGGGTGAAAAAGAAGAAGAAGAACTCCTAATGAGTTTGTCTTTCCCAAGATAGTGGGGGTCATGTTATAGCCTATACCATCACAGTTTTCTTCTTTTACACTATTCCCTCTGTCTCATATTATTAAATTATTTGTTTTAAATTACTTATCAATTTATAAAATCAAGATAGAATTAATTAAAATTTTCTCAGTTTTCTCTTAAAATTAATTCATTTAAAAATATAAATATTGTAAAGTTTTAAAAAAATTACTCGGTCATGTATCTTAATATTAATAAAAAAAAGACATATAAATAAACTGTATTAAAAAGAGTTAAAAAATAAATTAATAAAAACATCCTTTTTATTTATAGGAAAATGGACAAGTAATGTGATACATACTAAGTACTATAAATTTTAGCTGAAAACAAGAGAATCCTGAAGTGAAGTTGTCTGTATATTTCTTCCTGTGCCTCACAAAACCCTATCCCATGAAAGCTTCACACCACCATTTTCAACAAAAAAATATTTATTTTACAGTTTTAGCAACACTATAAGTATTTGCTTTCCCTATTTTTTGTTGTTTCAAGCCAAACCCATTTTCGCCTCTTTGGTTATGGATCCATCAATCCCAGAAATACTTTCATTCTTGAAGAAAAATTTCTCATTTGAAGACAAAAGAATTGTCTTTTGTGAAACGAATATTAATGTATTGTGGAAAATATTTCAAGAATGAACTAGAAAATATGAAAAAAAAAATTGAGGAAGAAAAAAAGGAGGGTTAAAGAAAGATATGATAAGATAATAGCAAAGCGTGTTGAGGTCTATAAGGAGGAAACCCAACTGTTATATAAGAGGACTAATGAGTTAAAGAATGAGAAAAGTGAAAAAAGAAGCTTGTTATGAGGAGAAATTCAATGAGTTGAAGGGTAGATCGAGTTACTCGTTTGGCGGAATAATTGAGAAAAAATGATGAGATGCTGTTTAACTCATCTGAAAATTGCAGTGGCAAATCAAGAAATGAAGGTATTGCAGTTATGTGGATTTAGAAGCAAAAGAAGATCAATAAATGCATCTTTTCTAATATCAAGTAACAGACAAGAGTTGTTCCAAACTGTTTTATTTCTTTTCAAGAGACACTAATACAATTTGCTTTACTATACCTTACCTCTTTCAAAGTACATGCATGGATAATATCACTAGACTTTGCTTTTCTTAAAGTACATGAACAAATTCATACTTTAAAGCGTTTAGACAAATTTTTATATATTCTGAAGAAAATATCACGTGTCTAGCACATGTATGACACGTGAATTACACATATTAGCTCAATTTCATCCTGTTTTACTTCTTTTCAAGAGACACCACTACAATTTGCTTTTTTGTACCTTACCTCTTTCAAAGTACATGGATAATATTACTAGACTTTGCTTTTCTTGAAGTACATGAAAAAATTACTCTAAAGCGTTTAGACAATTTTTTTATATATTCTGAAGAAAATATCACATGTCGAGCACATGTATGACACGTGAATTACACATATTAGCTCAATTTCATCTTGTTTTACTTCTTTTCAAGAGACACCACTACAGTTTGCTTTTCTATACCTTACCTCTTTCAAAGTACATGGATAGTATCACTATAGACTTTGCTTTCTTGATGTACATGAACAAATTCATACTCTAAAGCATTTAGACAATATTTTATATATTCTGAAGATCATATCACGTGTCAAGCACTTGTATGGCACGTGAATTGCACATATTAGCTCAATTTCATCTACGGATAATAGATTGGAAAAATTAAGGATCGAGATGGTAAAAAAACTCAATAGTTTAGGTATGTAAGTTGCAGACAATACCAACTTTATGAGAATTTTTATTTATTTCACCACCAAAATTAGAGTTTACCTATGAACCCCTTTTCCTTTCTTATCTTTGATTTGCTTTTGCCTTTTTATTGTTTCAAATTAATCAGACAACTATGCAAATTCAAATATTACACAGAGCAATTCAGTGCTTCTACTTCATTTCTCTCTCATTTCGGTCGATCAATTCAAAGAAAAACTATTGTTTTTCCAGTGAAAAGAGCAATTGTCGATAGAGGAAAAGCCCTAGGTTCCAGTGCTGCAAAGAAGTCTCAGTCCCGTAGCAGCAAATCCGGTCTCCAATTCCCTGTTAGTCATATCATCCATTTCCTCAAAGCCAAAAAGTATGTCCAGTTTGTCGGCGCCAGAGCTCCGGTCTATCTTGCTAATGTCCTTGAGTACCTTGCTACTGAGATGCTTGAATTGGCTGGTAATGCAGCGAGGGAAGACAAGGATTGTCCCAAGGCACATTCAGTTAGTTGTGAGGAATTGAGCAAGTTGCTTGGAGATGTGACAAATGCGAATGGTGGTGTTATGCCAAACATTCACAACCTTCTGTTGCCTAACAAGAAGAGTGGTAGCTCCCCAAAGGCCGCTGCTACTGAGGAGGAGGATTAGACTGATGATCTTGCATCGGGCTATAGCTTTTATTACTCTAGAGAAATTAGGTCATAAAATTAAGTAGTTTGTCAGAGTTTGTGTTAGTGTGAATACAAATCGATGGATAAGGAGTTGGTGATAGTTCGAGGTTGGAAACACAAAAATGTGATGTTTTTAGATAGGGAACACGCAAAAAAGTGATACTTTTGGTGTTTTTTTTTATTTCCAATTAATTTCTTTAATTGTCAAAATGGAGTGCCACTTGAGACCATTTTAAAATAAAAAAAGAATGGAGAACATGCACCATCAGAAACTAGTTGATGCCTGTTTTGATAAATAGTTGGTGATAGTTCAGGTAAAAAACTCACAAAAACGTTCAGGTGTATTTTTGTGTCTTATCCTAATTTGAAATCAATTTTTTATTCCAGCCCGAATTGTATTTTGCACAAATTGGACAAACAAATGCAGAATTATGCAGAATATAAACTATGCAAATCATCCAAATGCCAATAACTCATGTACTAAACTCTCCTCAACATGAACTCAAGCAAACTCTTACTTCGGAACTAGCACAGCTGCAACAAAGGGTAAAAAAGAGTCAGAAAACTATCACAGTTCTAAGTAATTTTTCAGTTTCTTTATTTTCTCAATACAGCGTATGTGTTTAGATTTGTGTTTTTTTGGTGTGCGCAAATTGCAAATACTGAAATATGTTTAGGTACATTTTTATTCTGAAGAAAATACCATATGTCTTGCACATGTATGGAACGTGAATTGCACGCATCTCCACTTGGAGTGCCACTTGACACCATTTATTTTTTTTTAAAAAGAGTGTGGAGTACATGCACTATCATATACTAGTCGAGGTGCGTTTTTTGATGAATTGTTGGTGATAGTTCAGGTAGGAAAAGTGAACACCCCATAATTCAGGTAGAAAACTCATAAGAACTTGATACATGAAAATCTTGCAAATGCCAATGAAACACATGTACCAAACTCTCCTCAACATATACTCAAACAAACTCTTACTTCATAACTATCTATCACAGCTGCAACAGAGGAAAATGAAAGAGTCAAAAAACGTGAAAATGATCGAAATTGTCCTTTATGTATGGTGTTTGAATAGATTTTAGTCTTGTTAGAAAACTTCTATATAGAATTCTTGCTATACAGTCTAATGGCCAAATTCCTCATGTAATTTCAAGAGGATGAAGATTGAATTTTTGGAATGGAAGTGGCAAGCCTTAAAATCGTTGCTTATAAGCTGCAACCACCTATGGTTGCACGTCAAATGCTAAAACTAATTCCATAATATAGGAAATGCTGCAAGGTGCAATTAGAATAATGATCTGTACAAGCCAAACGAGAAAGGAGATTCCGTGTTCTTGTGCAGCCAAGCCGGTACTAGTACAAATTCTTCTTTAAGATGGTATAGCACAATTAAACAATTTATTCCACAGAAAGAAGGTATAACCTCATGGGCTGGTGAAGCATAAGAGGGGAATGGACTCTTCATTCCAATTAATTTCTTTAAGTAACAGAAAAGAGTTGTTTCAACTGTTTTACTTTTTTTCAAGAGAAACCAGTAGAGTTTGCTTTTCTATACTTTACATCTTTCAAAATACATGGATAATATCACTAGATTTTGCTTTTCTTGAAGTACATGAACAAATTCATACTCTAAAGTGTTTAGACAAATTTTTATTCTGAAGATCATATCACGTGTCTAGCACATGTATGGCACGTGATTTGCACATATTAACTCAATTTCATCTACGGGTAGTAGATCAGAAAAATTGAAGATCAGGATGGTATATAAAAACATTCAATAGTTTAGGTACGTAAGTTGCAGACAATGCCAACTTTATGAGAAATTTTATTTATTAACCACCAAAAATAGAGTTTACCTATGAAATCGTTTACATTTGTTTCTAAAGGTCTTGTAACTTCTCTAACAGAATTATGGTCGCCATTCTGCTTTTCTCTATCAGTTTCACCACGATAACACCATCCAAAAGGCAATAAGTGAACCAAAATTTGATAAATACTCAAATTCTGCTACTCCTTATCTATCAAATGTAGAAGTAGAAATCAGATAGAATCATTACAGGGAGTCTGTTCAGGTCTTGGTTTGGTGGAAACTAGTACACGCACCATCAGGTACTAGTCGATGTGCGTTTTGATAAATAGGTTGTGATAGTTCAGGTCAGAAAAAGTGAACATTTCATAGTTCAGGTAAAAAACTCATAAGAACATGATACTTCAGGTGTATTTTGTCTCTTATCCTAATTTAAAATCAATTTCTTAGTCCAGCCCGAATTGTATATTGCACAAAGTGGACAAACAAAGGCAGAATTATGCAGAATAAAAACCATGGAAATCTTGCTAATGTCAATGAAACACCACTAGACTTTGCTTCTCCACACTTCACTTTTTTCAAAGTATATGGATAACATCACTAGACTTCGAAACTATCAAAGTTGCATAGAGAAAAAATGAGTCAGGGAATTAGAGAGTTACTGGTAACTTTTCCGTTTCTAGATTTTCTCAAGAACGTGTGTTTAAATTTATTTTTTTTGCGTCAGATTATGTTGTTCATGATGTGTTATCTCTCAATGATGGGTGAGTTTCTGGAGTGCCTAGGCAAATTTTATTATGAAGAGAATATGATCATGTGTCTAGCACATGTATGGCACGTCAATTGCACGCATTAACTAAATTTCATCTATGGATAATAGATTAGAAAATTGAAGATCGGGATGGTAAACACACTCAGTAGTTTAGGAATCAAAGTTGCATACAATGCCAACTTTATGCGAATTTTTATTTATCAATCCCCAAAAAGAGAGTTTACCTATGAAATCCTCATTAATTTTGAGTTTTTGATAAAGAGTTAGTGATAGTTCAGGTAAAAAATGCAAACACGTGATGTTTTAGGTAGGACACTCGCAAATAGTAATACTTCTAGTGTGATTTTTTTAATTTTCCAATTAATTTCTATAAGTTACATAGAGTTGTTTCAACTGTTTTAGTTCTTTTCAAGGTACACCACTAGAGTTTGCTTTCCTACACTTTACCCCTTTCAAAGTACATGGATAATATCACTAGACTTTGCTTTTCTTGAAGTACATGAACAAATGCTTACTTGAAAGCGTTTACACAAATTTTTATTCTGAAGAAAATATCACGTGTCTAGCACATGTATGACACGTGAATTGCACAATGGAAGCAAGTATAGAATATCTTAACTTACATGTAACTAGACAGTAATGATAAACAAGATCATGAAAAACACTAACCTCTTGAAGCTCAGGCACAGATTGTCAATTGCGCTGCCCTTCAGCTCTGCAGTCTTCTGCTATAGCCTTAGTAATCTCTCAAAAGAACACTTGTGTGGACAAGTGTTGCGGCTCAGAAAGTATATTTTCTATGGCTGAAAAAAGGTCCTATTTATAACCACGTTCTAGGGTGTAAACCCTAGTCTCAAACACACAAGATTCTTTCCCCCCAAAAAACATTACAAGTTTTTGGGGTTAACCCAGTAACCCATAAGAGTTTCAGCTTCTAGATTTTCTCAATAACGTGTGTTTAATTCTATTTCTTTTGCATCAGATTACGTTGTTCATGATGTGATATCTCTCTATGATGGGTGAGTTTCTGGAGGGCCTAGGCAAATTTTTATTCTGAAGAGAATATCACGTGTCTAGCACATGTATGGCACGTTAGTTGCACGCATTAACTAAATTTCATCTACGGGTAATAGATTGGAAAATTGAAGATCGGATAGTAAAAACACTCAATAGTTTAGGTATGAAAGTTGCATACAATGCCAACTTCATGCGAATTTACTTTTATCAATCTCCAAAAAGAGAGTTTACCTATGAAACCCTTTTCTTTTCTAATTTTTGGTTTGTTTTTGCTTTTTTTTTCTTGTATCAATTTTTGCCTAAATCTAACCATTTTTTTAGAATTCTTTTCATGAAAATAATAACCTACAAGAGTTTCAACTCTCAATATATTGCAAGAAACCTTACCAGTCAGCCACCACTCACAGATCAGGTAAATTCAAATATTACAAGAAATCTCTAACACAAAGTTGAGTTGAAAAGTTTCTCTACTGATTAAGTGTTCATATAAGTTTTTACTCGAGTCAACTTCAAACAAGCATTCCTCCAAGTATATGAAGGGTTACATAGTCTAATACCTACCAAATTAAAGGTTTTTGAGTTTAGTTTCTAATGCCACCGACCGTTCATCAATCTGAGTTCCGAGTAAGAAGTTATGCACATTTTACCGGCCGTCAGTAGTCTGGGGCGATGGCTGGTGCGCCGCCCCAACCCAAAAACTTCAGAACGTTGATTTTTATCAGGCTGGGGCATTGGGTGGCACGGCGCCCCAAGCCCCTCTAAAACAAACTCAATAACTAGACCAACACAATTCAAACTAAATGACTGATAGATGTATTTCACTAACTTGTTACCGGAATTACAGTGAGTTTACAAACTAAAAGAGAATTTGCTGAGAATGTACATAGTAGGATCAACTAGATAGAAGAAAGGGATGAGAAGCAGATCTCAGAGAAAGGGGATGAGAAAATACAGTTTCTTCGTAATAATTTGCATAAACCTTCCATTGCTAACCACTGGTCTTTTAACAAGCACCCCTGGATCCCAAATTAACTGCTTTGAAGGCCTTCTGGACTTACGACGTATTCTTGGCCCAATAGCTCTTCTCAGCCCAATAGATACTTCTGTGACATTATTGTTAGTATCCATACATTGAGTTGGGATGGGTTCATAACACCCTCCCAGTTGAATTTTTGTGAGTAGAAACACTCAGAAAACTATCATATTACTCCTCCCTTCTCTCCCCAAACTCACAGAAGGGTTTCAAGAGCTCAAGCAAGGGAATCCACAAGTTCTCCCTTCTCTCAAAGTATGTATGGCTATCATTTAGTGCGGGCACCCTGTTCTCCCTCACAACTATGTTATCAATGTTCGACAGTAAGGGACTTAGAATTGAATCCTTGAAGTATAGTTTCTTTATCTCTTGATGAGAATCTTTAAGTAACACATGAGTTGTTTCAACTATTTTACTTCTTTTCAAGAGACACCACTAGAGTTTGCTTTTCTATACTTTACCTCTTTCAAAGTACTTAGATAATATCACTAGATTTTGCTTTTCTTGAAGTACATGAACAAATTCATACTCTAAAGCGTTTCGAGAATATCACGTGTCTAGCACATGTATGGCACGTGAATTGCACATATTAACTCAATTTCATCTATGAGTAATATATCGGAAAAATCAAAGATTGAGACGGTAAAAGAACTCAATAGTTTAGGTATGTAAGTTGCAGACAATGCCAACTTTATGAGAACTTTTATTTATGAACCACCAAAATTAGAGTTTACCTATGAAACTCTTTTCCTTTCTTATCTTTTATTTGCTTTTGCTTTTGCTTTTTTTTATTGTATCAATATATGCCTTGATCAAAATGAAGAAAACTAAATTACTCTTTTCATGAAAACAATAACCTACAAGAGTTTCAACTCTCAATATTTTGCAAGAAACCTCATCAGACAACTATGCAAATTCAAATATGACACAGAGCAATTCAGTTCTTCAACTTCATTTCTCTCTCTTTCGGTGTCACGCCCCGAGCCTACACTCTGGACATAACCGGCACCCAAAACTACGAATGACCTGAGAGAACCACTTGGTATGGCATACAACTAATAAAGCTAGACTTTTTAATAAAAATTGCGGAAGCTGGAAACATGGGTTAACCTTTATAAACAAGATGAAATAAAATAATATAAACTTTTACTAACTGAAATAATAATGTTTAAAAACTGGTTACAACTGACTTAACTTGACTCTGTCTATGAAGCCTCTACTACATTATAAATACGCAACGTTTATGTAACAAAAGAACTAGAGACTGGGATACTGATAAGTCCTCGGAAGAATGAGAACTCTCTCAAGCTGATGTCATAGCCTACTGAAGAGTCTGTACACAAACTTGCATATCTGAAAGTTGCACACTACATCATCCAATGATGTAGCGCAAAAGAGCGTCAATACTTTGAATGTATTGATACATAATAACGGAATGAAAACTGAAGTTGACTAAACTTTTGAATTAAATCATAACATATGACATGAGTACAGAGATATGGGACAAAAGACTCACTGACCTTTTCTTGCAAAGTTGTCGGGGCTAAAGTAGTAATAAGTTATTTAAAAATATTAAAAATACGTAATAACTAAAATAATAAACTTCATGAAATGTAAGTCCGACAATAATTTGTTACAATATTGTAATACAACAACTTTAATATAATTCGTCAAACTAAAACTGAGACTAGAAAATAAATGACTGAAGTCTGAACAAAACTTGAAAACAATGCTTCATAAAAACTCTCTGCAAACTGGTGGCTTCGGCCAATCATATATTTTCTCAAAATACATAAATTTTCTTTTGGGGAGTTTTTTTTAACCGGCATAAACCATGTGATCGAGCATCATGGAGTACAACGTCTTGTCCACGTTTTCAGAATCCAACGACTTGCCCTCGTTGACAGAGCCATCCTACACCTTGCCGGGGTATAAGATGAAACATAATTTGGGGATCCCAAAGCTGAGCCCAAAGTCTATAAATAATAGAGGAGTCGCCCTATTTATGGACGATCCTATCCTACGGTAGCAACGTAGTCTTGGGGCATGTGTTGTCTAAACTCATACCCATTTTAGTGCTAAATAGTCCTCCCAAAACATATTATATGCTCAAAACATAAGTCTTGAAACCGCTTTCTAAAAATTATACCTTTATCTAAAATATCTTATCAAGAAATATATCTTTCTTTGCGAGCCTTGGCTCTAAATCGTCATAACTTGCTTGAACTTTTCAAGATACGATAAATTCTTTCACTTTTCAAGTCATGGCATAATATATAAGGGTTTTCATAAACTTTTTATAAATTAACTACCTTTGAATATACTTTATAACAAGGCTATGGTGATACTCATTGAAGCGTGAAATCAACTTTTAATACAAGTCCCCAAATCATAAATTTTAAGCGAAAACTAACTCTTGTTTATGGAAATTAAATGTAAGTTCAAGAACGACCTTAACTCGGGGAATAATTCACAATACTTAAAGCATATAGAAGAAAGTTATAACAAAACTCAAGAACACTTAGAATATTTGAATCTTAAAATAACTCTAACTTGAGATCATGACTCAACATGGAATTCTTGACTCACTTATATATGGGGACGAACAGGTTTCCCCACGAAAGGTATTGCTCTTGCGTACCTGGAGATGAGCTATGGAGAAGAATCCTTTGGATTTGGATCCCTAGCTTGATTTTTCTTGATGCTTGAATGTTTGAAACCTTGAGAGGATTTGAGAGACTGCTTTTAATCCATGTTAGGGTAAATAGAGAAGTGGGAGACGTTTTAGAAGGGTGGAGGACGGATCTTTGATGAGGAAAGGACCAAAACACCCTCAAAATAACTTAAAAGTAGCAATTCCCATAGCAATACCCTAGGAGTCCTATTTATAGGCAAATCCAATTAAAATCCGGATTGGTCTAGGAAGAAAAAACGCGTCCAAAACGGTCGCCAAAATAGTCCGTTTTGGCCACAAACGGACCATTTTCGTAGGTGTTTTAACTTACAAAATTTGATGAGTTCTGTCTCCGAAAATGATCGGAAGAACGGACCATTGTCTCAGAAAATGGTCCGTTTTCCCTTCCGTGTTAACTTCCAAAATTCGACAGACTTCTGGTCAGACAGACGTTTTCTTGGTAAATTGATCATAACTTTTTACTCCGGACTCGGATTAATGCTCGGTTGGCGGCGTTGTAAAGAAGACTCGAAGACCTTTAATTTAGTAGGTAATAGTCCACCTAACTCTTTATATTCTAAATTCAGTGATCATTTGAAGATGGCCCAAGTTAGAAAGTTATACGAAAACTTAGTCGGTAGAGAAGCTTTCAACTTAACTTGTGCTAGAGGTTTCTTAAGACCCTAATTCACATCTATAACACTTTCCACACGTACAAATTGATCTTGACACCGAGGAACAATAGGATTCATTGGGTTTGGATTCAACTACAAACTTAGAACGGTTCCAAATCTTAGCCCAAAAAAAACTTGGGGTGTTACATTCGGTCGATCAATTCAAAGCAAAACTTATTTTTTTGCAGTGAAAAGAGCACTGGCCAGTAGAGGAAAAACCCTAGGTTCCAATGCTGCGAAGAAGTTTCAGTCTCGTAGCAAGCAGGTCTCCAATTCCCCGTTGGTTGTATAGCCCATTTCCTCAAAGCTGGAAAGTATGCCTAGCTTGTCGGCGCTGGAGCTCCGGTTTACTTTGTTGATGTCCTTGAGTACCTTGCTGCTGAGGTGCTTGAATTGGCTGGAAACGCGGCGAGGGATAACAAGAATACGAGGATTGTTCCACGACACATTCAGTTGGTTGTGAGGAATGATGAGTAACTGAGCAAGTTGCTTGGAGATGTGACGATTGCGAATGGTGGTGTTATTCCTAACATTCACAACCTTCTGCTGCCTAACAAGAAGAGTGGTAGATCATCAAAGGCCTCTGCTTCTGAGGAGGAGGATTAGACTGATGATCTTGCATCGGGCTATAGCTTTTATTAATTTAGAGAAATTAGGTCATAAAATTAAGTAGTACACATTCCCCCCTTTTAGCTGTCAGAGTTTATGTTAGTGCGGATATAAATGGATGGATAAAAAGTTGGTGAGAGTTCAGGTAGGAAATACAAACATATGATGTTTTAGGTAGGAAACTCACAAAAAAGTGATACTTCTGTTGTGATTTTTTAAAATTTTCCAATTAATTTCTTTAATTGTCTACGTGGAGTGCCACTTGACACCATTTTAAAACCAAAAATAGAGTAGAGTACATGCACCATCAGATACTAGTCGATGTCCATTTTGATAAATAGTTGGTGATAGTTCAGGTAGAAAAAGTGAACACCTCATGATTCAGGTAAAAAACTCACAAAAACATGATACTTCAGGTACTTTTTTTGTGTCTTATCCTAATTTATAATCAATTTTTTAGTCGGGACTCAAAAGCCCAATGTGCACCATTACTGGAGAAGATGTTAGGGAGAGTATCATCATGGACTACTAATTTCCTTTCATATGCTGGAAGGACACAATTAATTTAAACTGTGTTTAATTTCTTTGATAAGGGAAAACTGATGCTACTAAAAAAGCTTTGGTAGCATGGACTAGACTATGTCAAACCCTTGTCTACAGGTGGTTTATGGAAGCTGCTATGGAATCTATATATATATAATAGAGAATCTTCTGCCCGCCTACGTGGCGCCCTCACAGCGTTTAAAAAAAAAACCTAACCCAACAAACGACGCTTCAACACCAAATGTTACTTCTCTCTCTTTCCGTTCTTCCACTCTACTCCGCTCTTTATGCCTTTGCTTCCTCTGCTTACTAGGGTTCATGCTCTCTTGTTTCCTTCATGATTTCACAGTTTTTAATGCGGCTTTGAATTTTGTTGTAATCTTCTTCTTCTTTTACACAGGCCTTCATCTCGAAGGATATATTATCCTATGGGTGCAAAATAACGCCTTTTTGTATATATTCTTCTTTCCAATCTTTTCGGCTTTATCCATTTAAATCTTTCTTTTAGCTTTATATCAGACTCGGCAGAAAAATTTCATCTTCGTCCGGTTCAAATCCCACTGGTCTGATGGTTTTCACACCTCAAACACTTTGTTTTTTTTTATCTGACCCCATGAAATGTTTCCCGACTTCTTCAAATTTACTTATAATCTGCCTCACAAATGGTGTGAAAGAAAAAAAAAACACTTTTAGATTTACATGAGACCTTCCAGTGTTGTATATATCCTTTTTAGATTTTTTTCGACCTTATGGATTCATAATTCTTCCTTTACACTTTAAAATAAATCCTGCATTTGAAATTCTAAATTCATTTCCGGGTCGTTTAAAATTCCTCCCCGCTTTTAAAATCTTCTTTACGACACACAAAAAAAGCCTCCTACTTTCGGATCTTTCCTGCGAATCATTTTTAAAGCTTATCGATTTTTAAATCATTTTTTACACTACCATCCTCACGCTCGGCTAAGTCTTGAACCTTCGCGCTGACCGTTCGCTTTCTCAGTAGCAAAACACTTTGTTTTACTCCTGCAACATCAATTATTACCATGTATATTTCCTGCGAATACTTACAATTTCGTCCAGCTCGCTTCCCATATGTTCTGAAAGAAAGAAAAACCCATCTTTGGATTAATATGTGATTTCCTCAATTATTTGTATATTTTTGCTTTCACATTATCACCTCATCTATGTTTTAAAAAAAATGGTACTCTGTAAGTTCTCATATAAATTGTACTGAAATTATTTCTCTCCTGAAATGCAAATTTAATCCCCGGCTACTTTGACCATAAATAAATGGATATGTTGGGAATTGTGTTAAGTTATGCTTTCCCTAAGATATGTTTTCCTTGGTACAATCACTGAATTTTTTTCTGATTCCTTTGTTCAATCGAATCACTCGAAGTCAAATTTCCGCATTGATGTCTCTCCCGGCTTTATGAAATGCTCTATACAATCAATTCTTGAATCAATCAACAATGGTTAGAAATATTGATTTTCACCATTTGTGCTTACCGATTTTTCTCATTAAATTAGTTAAACTAATTGGTGAAACACTCCACTTACTCACTCACCTCTTTATTTAGTCACGATGGAATGAAGCTACTCTAATCATTATTGCTTTATGATTGTATCTCTAATCTTCAAATGTGTTTAATTGATTTGTTGGATCACTTCAGTTATTCCTAATGCGTAGGTTCATCCACTCTCAAATTCCAGGTTTTAACTTCAACGGGGAATGAAACAGAGATCATGAGAAGGATTCAATCCTCTCGGTAAATGGCCGGTCTAATATTTGCAAGTGATTAGCTAGAGAGTTTTCCTTTCTGCCTACCAATCATTTAGACGGATTACTTTAAATTTAATAATTTCCGCTTACCTATTTTGGCCGCACTTAGTTGGATAGGGTGATTAAGCTGTCATTTTGAATCACTTCTCAACCTCAAAGGGATTCGTATTAGGACAGCGATCTACAATGTATCTAAATGGATTGGTGGACTTTAAAAGCTTCAATGGCATCACTCGACAATTATGTCCAGTGGTCCCTGCATTTCCAAAAATTTCAGATTTTTTGTAAAATGAAATGTGTGATTAAATACAGTATGGAGGGACTGTGTATTGGTGGGCTTATACAAACTATGAAGGGGAGGAACCTCGACTACAAATGTCATACCGAGGACTTAAGCTACATACATTAAAGCTATTTCTCAAAGTGTATATAACTTGAAAAAAGATTGTGATTCATAAATAGTCTATTCCAGGTAGCCCTTTTGTCAGGTGAAAAGTTTGTGGCTTTGTCAACATTCAGTTTAATTATGGTAAAAAACTTGTGCCTTTTTCCATACTCATTTGAATTATGTTGAAAAGTTTGTGTCTTTTGCAGCATTCAGTTGAATTATGGTGAAAAGTTTGTGGCTTTTGCAGCAGGTTTCCATAGATCCTACCCTCTCCAGACCCCACTTGTGGGACTACATTGTGTGTGTTGTTCAAAAATTAATTGGCATTTTTAGCTATTAATTATATACCTCATTCATGTGGATCTAACTTTTAATAATGTACTAACTATAACTACTGCTATCCTTTCTCAAGTTATAACCATCCATCCCAAAGTTATGATAATTAAGTCTACTCATATTTTTAATGTTACAACAATATGTTCAAATTACTATCTTTGTCAGATTCCTACTCTTCCTCTCACAAAACTAACATGCAGTACTAATAATTTCACTCATATTATTTACAGAGTTGGGCCTCTCAAAATTTGTAGAAAGTTGAATAAAACACAAAAACAGGCTTACAAAACATGGAATGGTGGCAGAGCATAGCTTCTTAAATGATTTGAGTTCATGTTCACTTTCTATAATGCCGGATGGCTTCTACGACAGAGTTGCAGAAATATCAAACTCATCAACAAATCATAGACTGTTGGATTCTCTAAAGGGTATCATGCTCAACGGTCAAGTTGAACCGATTAAATCAAACTTAGTCATACTCACTACCGGCTTCAAGGGAATTGATAAGCTCAAACGCATGTTGAATCACCAAAATGTCAGGAATTCATAGCAGGATTAGATGATTCTGCTGTAGTTCTCCTCTATAGGTGAGTAGGAAAAGAAAACGTTTGCAAGCATACACCCGAACTATACAACTTTTTTTTTCTTTGTAGAACTATACATCTCATATGAAAATAATACTCATAATTTATAGGGGAATGCATCCATCCTAGAATTTCACAACTGGCAATAACTAAATGCTCAGAAAGCATAGCCAATTTGTTCACATCTGCTTCTTGATGGCAAGTACTACAGGAGTTCATGCATCACTGCATTGCATGTTTGACACATTTACCAATTTACAAGCAGGGGTAGATCTAGGAGGGGGCGAGGGTGTTCACCCGAACCCCCTCGGCAAAAAATTACACGATATATATAAGATATTTTTTTTATTTTTACTATATACATATAGATTTTAAATCCCATGAACACAAGACTAAAGGTTGGCTCAGTGGTTTAGGGGGTTCAAATCACCTTGAGGTTCCAAGTTCAAATATCAGGCACAATTGTGATTGCAAGGACATGGGATGAGGCCCTAAGAGGAAAAAGGGGTTTTGGGCTGAGTGCTTTGAACCTTATGGACCAATGGATTACACCGGCTATATAAAAGAGCTCCAAAACCTCCCATCTCATTAAAGCTTCTTTTCCTATTTTTTTCTTTGGTATTTTAACGTCAGAGACAAATAAATCTGTAATTTGAGTTTATCATTTTCTACAATAATCTGAAGTTAGATAAACATATTTATTTTAAGATTAGCAGGATCTGAATCAATTATATGCTTATATGGTGTTCGACAGTGTTATTCAAATTACAAGGAATCACAACGTCCATATCCTATTAAAGTAGTCTGTATGAGGGCATGACAAAGTTGCTGGTACATACTTGTGATACATCTATTCTAAAAGTTGGGATGTCATAATTTTCCTCATTAAAAACATGTTTTCCACAAGAAAAGAAGACATTAAAAATCTGAAAATCGGAGTTTCAATCAATTGAGTCAACTTAACAGTAGCATGTCACCCCACGAAATGCGCATGGGTTGACTTTATTCTTTTCTGAGTTACCAGGTGAGAAGGAGCATCATGTGCCAGCAGAAAATAAAACATAAATCCTATTTGATTAATAATTTTTTTGTTTCCATGGAGATTTCCTCAATACTTCTTTCTTATACTTAAAGATCGCTCTATGACTCCCATATATTTAGAACAAAAAAAAACAATTGCACTTCAAGATTGCCCATTAAATAGGATCCCTATTTCCCGTTCCGGGCCACGTTTGAAATCCTAAAACCCCACGTTTGCCCCTCCGAACCAACAAGCGCCATTAAATAGGTCCTCGCGGACGCCCACGAAAAATTTCGGCCAAAATTCCGCCGGAAGCACATATCACACAAAATCCATGGACTATAACACACGAAAAAACCGAAAAATCCCTATTTCCCGTTCCGGGCCACGTTTGAAATCCTAAAACCCCACGTTTGCCCCTCCGAACCAACAAGCGCCATTAAATAGGTCCTCGCGGACGCCCACAAAAAATTTCGGCCAAAATTCCGCCGGAAGCACATATCACACAAATCCATGGACTATAACACACGAAAAAATCGAAAAAATCCCTACTTCCCGTTCCGGGCCACGTTTGAAATCCTAAAACCCCACGTTTGCCCCTCCGAACCAACAAGCGCCATTAAATAGGTCCTCGCGGACGCCCACGAAAAATTTCGGCCAAAGTACCGCCGGACGCACATATCACACAAAATCCATGGACTATAACACACGAAAAAACCGAAAAATCCCTATTTCCCGTTCCGGGCCACGTTTGAAATCCTAAAACCCCACGTTTGCCCCTCCGAACCAACAAGCGCCATTAAATAGGTCCTCGCGGACGCCCACAAAAAATTTCGGCCAAAATTCCGCCGGAAGCACATATCACACAAAATCCATGGACTATAACACACGAAAAAACCGAAAAATCCCTATTTCCCGTTCCGGGCCACGTTTGAAATCCTAAAACCCCACGTTTTGCCCCTCCGAACCAACAAGCGCCATTAAATAGGTCCTCGCGGACGCCCACGAAAAAGTTCGGCCAAAATTCCGCCGGAAGCACATATCACACAAAATCCATGGACTATAACACACGAAAAAATAGAAAAAATCCCTATTTCCCGTTCCGGGCCACGTTTGAAATCCTAAAACCCCACGTTTGCCCCTCCGAACCAACAAGCGCCATTAAATAGGTCCTCGCGGACGCCCACGAAAATTTTCGGCCAAAATTCCCCCGGAAGCACATATCACACAAAATCCATGGACTATAACACACGAAAAAATCAAAAAATCCCTATTTCCCGTCCCGGGCCACGTTTGAAATCCTAAAACCCCACGTTTGCCCCTCCGAACCAACAAGGCCCATTAAATAGGTCCTCGCGGACGCCCACGAAAAATTTCGGCCAAAATTCCGCCGGAAGCACATATCACACAAAATCCATGGACTATAAACACACGAAAAAATAAAAAAATCCCTATTTCCCGTTCCGGGCCACGTTTGAAATCCTAAAACCCCACGTTTGCCCCTCCGAACCAACAAGCGCCATTAAATAGGTTCCTCGCGGATGCCCACGAAAAAATTTGGCCAAAATTTTCGCCGGAAGCACCATATCACAACCAAAATTCCATGGGACTATAACACACACGAAAATAACCGAAAAATTCCCTATTTTCCCGTTTCCGGGCCCACGTTTTGAAATCCTAAAAACCCCACGTTGCCCCCCGAACCAACAAGCGCCATTAAATAGGTTCTCGCAGACGCCCACGAAAATTTTCGGCCGAAGTACCGCCGGACGCACATATCACACAAAATCCATGGACTATAACACACGAAAAAACCGAAAAATTCCCTATTTCCCGTTCCGGGCCACGTTTGAAATCCTAAAACCCCACGTTTGCCCCTCCGAACCAACGAGCGCCATTAAATAGGTCCTCGCGGAGCCCACGAAAAATTTCGGCCAAAATTTCCGCCGGACGCACATATCACACAAAATCCATGGACTATAACACACGAAAAAACTGAGAAATCCCTATTTCCCGTTCCGGGCCACGTTTGAAATCCTAAAACCCCACGTTTGCCCCTCCGAACCAACAAGCGCCATTAAATAGGTCCTCGCGGACGCCAAAAAAAAATTTCGGCCAAAATTCCGCCGGAAGCACATATCACACAAAATCCATGGACTATAACACACTAAAAAACCGAAAAATCCCTATTTCCCGTTCCGGGCCACGTTTGAAATCCTAAAACCCCACGTTTGCCCCTCCGAACCAACAAGCGCCATTAAATAGGTCCTCGCGGACGCCCACGAAAAATTTCGGCCAAAATTCCGCCCGGAAGCACATATCACACAAAATCCATGGACTATACACACGAAAAAACCGAAAAAATCCCTATTTCCCGTTCCGGGCCAGTTTTGATATCATAAAACCCCACGTTGCCCCTCCGAACCAACAAGCCGCATTAAATAGGTCCTCGTGGATGCCCACGAAAAATTTCGGCCAAAGTACCGCCGGACGCGCATATCACACAAAATCCATGGACTATAACACACGAAAAAACAGAAAAATCCCTATTTCCCGTTCCGGGCCACGTTTGAAATCCTAAAACCCCACGTTTGCCCCTCCGATCCAACAAGCGCCATTAAATAGGTCCTCGCGGATGCCCACGAAAAATTTCGGCCAAAATTCCGCCGGAAGCACATATCACACAAAATCCATGGACTATAACACACAAAAAAACCAAAAAATCCCTATTTCCCGTTCCGTGGCCACGTTTGAAATCCTAAACCCCACGTTTGCCCCTCCGAACCAACAAGTGCCATTAAATAGGTCCTCGCGGACGCCCACGAAAAATTTCTGCCCAAAATTCCGCCGGACGCACATATCACACAAAATCCATGGACTATAACACACGAAAAAACCGACAAATCCCTATTTCCCGTTCCGGGCCATGTTTGAAATCCTAAAACCCCACGTTTGCCCCTCCGAGCCAACGCGCGCCTTAAATAGGTCCTCGCGGACGCCCACGAAAATTTTGGCCAAAATACCGCCGGACGCACATATGACACAAAATCCATGGACTATAACACACGAAAAAACCGAAAAATCCCTGTTTCCCGTTACGGTCCACGTTTGAAATCCTAAAACCCCACGTTTGCCCCTCCGAGCCAACGCGCGCCATTAAATAGGTCCTCGCGGACGCCCACGAAAAATTTCGGCCAAAATACCACCGGACGCACATATCACCGGTGTCATCGGTATAGGAGCCAATGTCTAGTAGAGTCCTGCGGATCGGGGCGGAGACGTCCGTACTCAATCTTTGGGAGGCTACAGTGGCATTTTAGGAAATTTAACTCTTTCCTTGCTTCTGTGTCGTGCGTACTACCCTTGAAGTTTCTGGAGATCTCATTTATTCTACTTCATTCTTCCGAGGATGGTTCGTACGAGATCATCGGCATCACGCGAAGATGAGCTTCCCACTCCAGCTAGGGGTCGAGGACGCCCTCGAACAGTGGCACCTGCTAGATCTGCTAGCGTGGAGATAGAGCCCGAGCAGCATGTGGTTTAGGGGCCAGCCCAGGTACCACCAGCTCCAGCGCCAGCTCCAGTACCAGCTCCAGTGCCCACTTCTGTGCCAGCTCCACCCACAGCTCAGTCTCCAGATATTCGGGGATTAATATTACAGCTTTTGGGTGTGATTGGAGAGCGGCCTTTTGAGGTAGCGCAGACATCCGCTCAGGGGGCAGCCCTGGGTGCAAAGAGCTCAGGAGCGCAGCCGGCTACTATGGCTCCCCGTGCGGAGGTCATTCCGATTCCATCTGTTGCACAGCCTCTTGCTCCTCGCCCAGTTATGACAGAGACAGAGCAGAAGGCGTTGGGCAGATTTTTGAGGTTAGCACCCCCGAGATTTGCGGGTACCTCTGGACAGGATCCACATGACTTCATTACCACCTGTGAGGAGATGTTGCATCATCTGGGTTTATTGGAGACGCACGGGGTTGGTTATACTACCTATCAGTTGGAGGGCCCAGCGAAGTTATGGTGGAGGGCCCAGGTTGCTTGTAGACCACCGTCGTCACCTCCTTTGGACCTGGGTCTGATTTTTTCGAGGCCTTTATGGCAAGTTTCCTACCCCAAGTGATCGGAGCGTTCGCAGGGAGAGCAGTTTACTCATCTTACGCGGGCGATCTTATGATATCTCGGAGTATGAGACCCGCTTTCATCAGCTAGCACCGTTCGGAGCTATGATCATTCCTACCGAGGCAGATAGGATTCGCAGATTTGTATGGGGTTTGAGGCCAGAGATCAGGCAGCCAGCTGAGATATTGATTGCCAGTGGTCGGTCATTCCAGGCTATTGTAGATTATGCGCGCACTGTGGAGGACTTACAGCGACATGATTAGGGGTCCAGAGATAAGAGGCCTCGACATCAGGGTGTCTATAGTGGTTCCAGATATGGCGGTAGAGATCCTGGCCAGTGGAGTCGGAGTTATCAGCCACAGCAGTACCAGGGTCAGTCCAGCCGACCGGTTCAGGCTTCCCTTCAGACTTTCGGTAGTACCCAGTTCGAGCAGGGTCAGGGCAGCCATCAGGGCTATAGTGACCAGTCTTTGAGGGGTACAGTTTCTAGGGCATCAGGTCGTGGTGGTCATTCGGGATTTGCGGGTTCGTCTCGACTGAGCAGGCCGTCAGGGGCTTGTTTTACTTGTGGTGCGATGGGTCATTTTGCTAAAGATTGCCCTCAGCAGGGTGTAGTTCAGTTAGCCGAGCCTTTACGAGCAGTTCAGCCCCCAGCTAGAGGGGGTGGTCGTCAGATTAGAGGTGGTGCGCCACGCGGTAGAGCAGGTGGTAGGGATGGCGGTCGGGCAGGTAGAGATCGGTCGTCAGTTTTATGCGGTCCCTAGGAGACCAGAGGCAGAGGCCTCAGATGCTGTGATTACAGGTACGATTTCTGTGTGCCATCAGCCTGCTATGGCTTTATTTGATCCTGGATCCACTTGTTCATATGTATCTGCCTACTTTGTGCCTTGTTTGGGGTTGGCTAGTGAGCCATTATCTGTTCCTGTTTCTGTTTTTGACCCCAGTAGGAGATTCTTTAGTAGTGGATCGGATTGTGAGATCATGTATGTTATCTATTGGTGATTCAGAGACTTGGGGTGATTTGATGATTCTTGATATGCTGGATTTTGATGTGATACTGGGCATGGACTGGTTATCCCCTCACCGTGTGGTTTTGGATTGTTATGCCAAGACCATTACCATAGCTGTTCCCGGTGTATCCCCGGTTGTGTGGCAGGGTTCTGTTAGCCATGCACCATCTGGGATCATCTCTTGTCTTCGAGCTAGGAAGTTGATTTCCCGTGGGTGTTTAGCTTATCTAGCATATGTCCGAGATGTTAGTGCTGACCCCACTTCTCCTGAGTCTGTTCCTGTGGTTAGAGACTTCCTCGATGTATTTCCTACCGACCTGCCAGGCCTTCCACCTGAGAGAGATATTGATTTTGCTATGAGCTAGAGTCGGGCACTAGGCCCATTTCTATTTCTCCTTACCGTATGGCTCCTGCTGAGTTGAGGGAGCTTAAGGAGCAGCTCCAGGATCTATTAGCTAAGGGGTTTATTAGACCTAGTATGTCGCCTTGGGGTGCTTCCTGTTCTCTTCGTGAAGAAGAAGGATGGGTGATGTGACGCTAATTTACGTCACTTTCGACTCCTTTTTACTAAGAACAATCGTACGTTTTCAAGCAACCATTGTTGTTTTTGATGTTTTTATGTTGTATTTGTAGGAAATGGAAACAAACACGGAAACGGACGGAAATACGCGAAAAAGAGCAATCTGCCTAAGTGTGACGGCCTGAGTGACGGCCCGTCACACAGGGACCGTCACTCCAAGGCAGCAAAGGGACAGTGCCACTGCCTAAGGCTGACGGTCCAGGCGACGGTCCGTCAAGGCAGTGACGGTCCGTCAGCCTGACCGTCACGCTAAGGCAGTGGCTTACGTCGGCGACCCGCGTTTTGGGGATTCCTAGCCCGTTTTGGATTTGGTTTCTTTGACTCCTATAAATACCCTATGATAGGTTTATGTAATTAGAGACACCCAATAGTTTTAGAATAGTTTTTAGTCATTTTTTGAGAGCAACAACACGTTTTCGGATTCGTGAATTCGTGTTCTTGAGTTCTTGGTTGTTCTTGTTCTTGGATTATTGAAGAGTATTTTCATCATATTGTAAGAATCTTCTTTCCTTTATAATGAATTACTTCTTTTCTTCTTCGAGCATGAGTAACTAAAACTCCCGCAACTAGGGTTGTGGGAGCCATGGCAAACGTAGCAATATAGATTCCGGGTAGCGTTGGGTTCGATTTATGTATTGTCACGTTGTTAATCATACATTATGTCACGTTTTCTAGTGGTTGCAAACATTAGAACATGCCTAGGTTTAATTTGCTTGAGAAAGAGATTAAAACCGGGAAACTTGATTAACAACAAGGATTCGAGACTACCAACTCTCGTCTTAAAGATTAATGCCGTAACTGGATTAATCTACTTGATGTTAGGATTGAGAGCTAAAAAGCACATCTTTTTAAGATCGAGAGAAGATAAAAGGAAATTTGTTTATTTGGTCGAGAGACGTTTAGACGATACAATTGACGCAATCACATCGTGACACGTATATAGAAAGAACCCGGTTAAGCCTAGAATCGACATTGTTACAACGCCATGGTGAACACATCCCTAGTTCATCCTCTCATACTGATTTAAACTCCTAAGTTTATTATTGTTTTGTTTACAATTTGATTACAAAACCCCCCTTTTATTTACTGGAAACGATTGACGACTAGTCACATACTTCACTAAAGTCTTAATCATCACCATATTCTCTGTGGGATTTGACCCCAACCTTGTTGGGTTATATATTTGACAACGATCGCGTACGCTTCTTAAATTGAGGTGTAGTTTGAGCGTTATCAAAAATGGCGCCGTTGCCGGGGAATACGGTTTTTGATTAAGTCTGGTGTGTTTAGTTGACTTTTAGTCATAATTTCCTGCTTTTATTTTTGTTTGTTGTTTTTGTTTTTGGACAGGGTACAGGTTGTGCATGCCAAGTACCCGAGGTTCGGGGGAACAAATTTTACCTTACGACCCCGAACTTGCGAGAACATTGAGGTGGAGTATGGCCGCACAACTAGAGGCAGCAAGGCTCGCTGCTGAACTGCAGGCCCAACAAAACCTTAATGCTGGTGGTCTGCAGGACGATGGTGCACGGAATGATGATGAGCTTGATTTAGATGGAGCTGGCGCGACGGGCGCCATTATTGTTCCACCGCTACCGCCTGGAGCAAAGTTCAATATCACTAGCACGATGATTCAGTTGATGAATTTGAGAGGAGTATTCTGAGGTGCCGCTGGTGATGATCCAAACCAGCACTTAATGAATTTCGTGGGGATCTGCAAATCGTTCGAATTGCCAGGAGTGAGTCAGACAGCGATCAGGCTCAGATTGTTTCCGTTGTCTCTGTCTGATGAGGCAGCGTTGTGGTTGACGGAATTGACCCCCGACTCTATCGCAACGTGGGGCGAGTTAAGAGGAGCTTTCCTAGAAAGGTTCTTTCCTCCCTCTCGGATGATACAGTTGAGGGATGAAATCAGCAACTTTAGGCAGCAACCGCACGAAGCACTGCACGAGACTTGGTTGCGATTCAAGAAGAAACTGACACAGTGCCCCAACCATCAGCTGAACAATGAATTCTTGATGCAGACATTCTACAGGGCACTAAATTCGGCTACCAAGCCGACGTTGGACAACGCAGCAGGTGGAGCGTTTATGGGTCGCACTTTTGCCGACGCCACAACTATTTTGGACAGGCTCACCAAGACCAACAGGGCCTGGCACATACGAGATTTAGAGGTTGCAGCTAGCACCTATACAGTTGGTATGTCAGCCGAGCAGCGCAGAAGAGCGGAGGAACGCGACCAAGACATGGCGCACCTGAAAACGCAGTTAGATCTCCTGACAAGGCACTTGACGTCAGGAAGTATAGAGAAGGTGCAAGCTGTGGGTTCCCAAGGTATAGAGACTGAGGACGCGAATTACGTGGGGGGTTTCCAGGCCAATGGCCAAGGTAACCAAGGTCGGAACTATCCAAACCACTATGAGAATGGTGGCTACAAAAATCGCGACCAAGGAAGCTGGAGGAACAACACCGATAGAGGTGGGTTGTATATACCACCTGGCAATCGGGACAAAACTGGCAGCGAGGCTGAGACTTCCAAACTTGAGAACATGATGGCAAAGATGCTGCTTAAGGTAGAGTCAACTGACTCTGGGGTAAAGGCAATGCGGAATGAGCTATCAACATTGAGTCTGGTAGTGGAGTCACACTCAACCGCTATCAAACAACTAGAGCAGCAAGTGGGTCACATCTCGGCATCCCTAAACCTAAGGAAACAAGGTACTTTGCCGAGCGACACCACTAATCCGCAGAATAATGCAAGCTGTATGGCGATCACCACAAGAAGCGGAAAATTATTACCGGAATCACATCCGGTAATTCATGCTCAAGGTGATAGTGCGGATGGTGAAGATGCGGTAGAGGAGGAAACGCCAAAGCCCGCAGAGAAACGCAAGGAAGCTGAAAAGCTTCCAACTATGATGTTTCGACACCCACCTCCGTTCCCACAGCGTTTGAAGAAGAGAGCTGACGACGGTAAGTTCCTGAACTTCATCACCATGTTGAAACAAATTTCAATAAACATACCATTGGTGGAAGCGCTGGAACAAATGCCCGGTTATGCCAAGTTCATGAAGGACTTGATCACAAAGAAGAGGACGGTAAGTTTTGAGCCGGAAGACAACCTCCATCAGTGCAGCGCTATTTCCTCTAGATCATTAGTGGAAAAGAAAGGAGATCCAGGTGCATTCACTGTTCCATGTACTATCGGGAAGCTCAACTTCGGAAGAGCTATGTGTGATCTTGGGGCTAGTATCAATTTGATGCCGCTAGCAGTGTATGACAAATTGGGTTTGGGACCTCCTAAACCAACGTCCATGAGAGTGATGATGGCTGACCGTTCGATAAAACGACCTGTTGGAGTATTGTCTGATGTGCTAGTGAAGATTGGTAAGCTTATTTTCCCAGCTGACTTTGTGATCTTGGATTGCGAAGTAGATTTTGAAGTCCCCATAATCTTGGGACGACCATTGCTAGCCACCGCAAGAGTGTTGGTTGATATGGAAAAGAATGAACTGACCTTCAGACTAAACAATGAAGTCGTCAAGTTCGATGTGACCAAGCTGATGAAGTGACCAAGTGACATGAGAGTGGTCGCGGTCATCAATGCTATTGAGGAAGCCCCTGCGGATGTGCACCTTGAGGAGAAGAGTTTGGTCGAGACTCTAGCTGTGGTAAGAAGTATGGTGCGAGGCATAAACATGTAGAGGAAGGCGGTGAGATTAAATCTAGAAAGCAAAAACACCGCAAGAGAATCTGCAAAGAAAGAGCGAAGAAGCGGTCACGACTAGCTGCGGAGCCAACAAAAGAAGAAGTTGGACAGCAACATCGAATCAGCAGCGCGTGCAAACACTCCATCGAGTTCTCTTGTTTTGGAGACCCTGGCGGTCTCCAACATCATTCCGGAAATTGAGTCATATCGACGTCACAGGTATTCCTTTATTCTCACAGTTTTTAGTTTGCATATATATGCATTGGGGACAATGCATGAGTCTAAGTTGAGGGTGTTGGGAAACCTGTGAGTCACCACCGAGGGTTTTTGTTGCCGATTTCTTTTCCCTCCGGTGTGCTATCTAGTAGAACCGGCATGTTTAGGTTGTTAGTTTAATTATTTTTTTTTTGGTTTTTAATTTAAAAATTTTATGGTTTTGAGCTTATGTTGAAACGATTGACTGTCTGGATCCTTGAATGTCATTGTGTGATTATGATTAGAATGAGTATGCTTAAGCCGAGCGGTTGTTTGATAGTTGGTAGCGATATAGTTTCTTGGTGCCAAGAGTGTGTGAGTTTATTGTCATAAATTCTTACTCTGTGCATGCATCTAGAACTTGCCCGGTCTATTTTGTTAAGTTTGAAGTTTGGTTGCTTAGGAAAGGATCACAGGCCCTTTTTGTATGCAGTCCACTTAACCTAAAAGACCGTCCAAATATAAATAATCCCTTTGATCCCTGTTTGAGCCATAATTGATCTTATTCTTTCAATAACCTGTCACCATTCCTGTTTAACTTTGAAACCCTATTTTGGCCCTGGTCCTTCCTTGGACATCGTGCACCGCAACGTAGGCAAAATAACCTAAGTTGAGGGTGGCTACTATAGAGGAAAACCCTGTTTTGGCCCTGGTCCTACCAAAGGACATTGTGCACCTTGACGTAGGCAATCAGCCTAAGTTGAGGGTGGCTACTACAGTGGTAAAGGAGAAGAAAAAGAGGATGGAGATGATTGTTGTTGAATAGAATGAAAATCCGGGTGTGCGCCTAAGAAAAGAAAAGAAAAATAAAGAAAGATGAAAAAGATCGAAAAAGAAACAAAAAGAATTGTCAATAAAGAGGCCGCACCTGTATCTAGAATCAAGGAAATAAAAAGGTGAATAAGGATGGATAAAGTGAAGTTATGTGGTGATAAGATGTAAATGGTTCCAAGGAGGGCTTAGTCACTAACCCCTAAATGTATCCTACCTGCACCCGAAGCCTCATTACAAGCCGAAACAAGTCCTGTAGTGATCCTGAGTAGCTTTCTGAAGAACCGAAATAGAATAGTAAGGGCAAGCCTATGGTATCGCATGTGCATTGTTTGAAATCGTTTGTGAGTGTGAGCGCTTACCTAGTCCCAAATCTTGTGTGTGGGATTTCTTTGTGGTGAGGGCACCAAGATGTCTATATGGTCTATTGATTGTTAGGATAGCTGCGTATGTGTATGCATAATATTCTATCATATCGGAATGACATGTTTGGATCCTTGCAAGTTAGTGTTTCATACATTTGTGTGCTACAAGGGAGCTTGATTTAATTGAATAAGTTTGAATGACCATGAGTTGCTATAGACATGAGTTTGTGTTCTTAGTTGAGTCGTATTATTATTTTATGTTATGTTGCTTGAGGACAAGCGAACGTTTTAAGTTGAGGGTGTTGATGTGACGCTAATTTACGTCACTTTCGACTCCTTTTTACTAAGAACAATCGTACGTTTTCAAGCAACCATTGTTGTTTTTTATGTTTTTATGTTGTATTTGTAGGAAATGGAAACAAACACGGAAACGGACGGAAATACGCGAAAAAGAGCAATCTGCCTAAGTGTGACGGCCTGAGTGACGGCCCGTCACACATGTGACGGTCCGTCACTGGGACCGTCACTCCAAGGCAGCAAAGGGACAGTGCTACTGCCTAAGGCTGACGGTCCAGGTGACGGTCCGTCAAGGCAGTGACGGTCCGTCAGCCTGACCGTCACGCTAAGGCAGTAGCTTACGTCGGCGACCCGTGTTTTGGGGATTCCTAGCCCGTTTTGGATTTGGTTTCTTTGACTCCTATAAATACCCTATGATAGGTTTATGTAATGGGAGTTCACCCAATAGTTTTAGAATAGTTTTTAGTTGTTTTTTGAGAGCAACAACACGTTTTCGGATTCGTGAATTCGTGTTCTTGAGTTCTTGGTTGTTCTTGTTCTTGGATTATTGAAGAGTATTTTCATCATATTGTAAGAATCTTCTTTCCTTTATAATGAATTACTTCTTTTCTTCTTCGAGCATGAGTAGCTAAATCTCCCGCAACTAGGGTTGTGGGAGCCATGGCAAACGTAGCAATATAGATTCCGGGTAGCGTTGGGTTCGATTTATGTATTGTCACGTTGTTAATCATACATTATGTCACGTTTTCTAGTGGGTTGCAAACATTAGAACATGCCTAGGTTTAATTTGCTTGAGAAAGAGATTAAAACCGGGAAACTTGATTTACAACAAGGATTCGAGACTACCAACTCTCGTCTTAAAGATTAATGCCGTAACTGGATTAATCTACTTGATATTAGGATTGAGAGCTAAAAAGCACATCTTTTTGAGATCGAGAGAAGATAAAAGGAAATTTGTTTATTTGGTCGAGAGACGTTTAGACGATACAATTGACGCAATCACATCGTGACACGTATATAGAAAGAACCCGGTTAAGCCTAGAATCGACATTGTAACAACGCCATGGTGAACACATCCCTAGTTCATCCTCTCATACTGATTTAAACTCCTAAGTTTATTATTGTTTTGTTTACAATTTGATTACAAAACCCCCCTTTTATTTACCGGAAACGATTGACGACTAGTCACATACTTCACTAAAGTCTTAATCATCACCATATTCTCTGTGGGATTCGACCCCAACCTTGTTGGGTTATATATTTGACAACGATCGCGTACGCTTCTTAAATTGAGGTGTAG
>QJPP01005410.1:0-116089 GCA_003996215.1 Jaltomata sinuosa | reverse complement strand
TGGCACTTGAGATCTTCATGCATCATATCATTCATGGTTCGAGGTTCCACCTTGTTTGCTGTTTGCTGATTGCACGCTCCGGTAGTATGGGATGCCGGAGGGTTTGTTTTCACTTGTTTGTGTTCCTCGGTTGTATGGGCGGCCGAGGGACTGTAGGTAGACTTTTGCTATTTATTTACAGAATAGTTCTCTATTATGTATAAGTATGAGATTGGTACTGCTAGGGTGTTAGGTTCTGGATTTGAGGTTGATATGATTAGTTGAGTATTGATTCATGTCTTGAGCATGCCTATTATTATTCTTTCTCTCTTCTTCTTACATTTGAGGTTACCGGTATACCGTCCCTTTCGTAAACTTATTTTATATGCACTGTTATTGCAAGGATCCCAGGTGCGTTGTTTCTTACTTTCACCTGTGTCTTTGGTGTGTATATTCTGCTTACTAGCCTCATCTGTGGTTCTGTGATTTCCCTCTGGCTAGTTCCTGTGTACCTTTCGTTGATTTCTGTGACTACTTGCTTCTATTCTGTCTATTACTGCTCTTTTATCTTATATGTGCCCAGTCGGCCTATGATACCTACTGGGTACCTTATGCTTTTCATTTGGTGCTCACCCCTACCCCCTGCATCTTTGGGTGCAGATCCTAGCGTGGGCCATCGCCGCTAGATCGTGTGATTCGTGCTTGGAGATCTGTTGGAGACTACTTCAGGCTGAAGGTGGGCTCTTGGCGATCGGAGCTTAGCTTTAGTTTATCTTTTGCTGCATGTACTCTATTTCCATTCAGAGACATCTGTATATATAGTTTTGGTTTACTTGCACTCCATGTATGTAGTTTGGCTCTGTACTATGATACCAGGTCTTGGGGTTTGGTTTAGTTTCCGCATATGTATATATTTATAAACCTGTTATCTATTTTATTCGTTTTGTTCTCTTAATTGTTAGATAGTAGCCCATTACTAACTGTTCTGGGCTACAGGGATTGGTTCACCTACCGGGGGTTGTAGGTGCCATCATGACCGAGAAATCGGGTCGTGACAAAGGAAAACGTATACGTGGAAATAACCGGAAGGGTCATTACATCAGGATTGGGGGGAATTGGGATTCTGTCAATAATCTCAATTCAAGAAAGACAATAAAGTAAAATGGGTAAACAAATGAGAGTAGATTACTAGGGATGTTCATCCAATGAGGCTCTAGTGTGGGATAGGGTGATTGCCTATCCACGCAAATTCTCGCTAATTAACATAAGTAGCCTTGGTTATAGGTATGGTTGTTCATCTTTCGATTAACAACCATATATCTGACAATCTCGATTAAAGCACTATTGGTTTAACAACAAACAACCAAGATAAAGCTTAGAGAGGTCATACTATTTCTAACTTAGACCCTTAAATGGGTGATCTCGTCGATATGAGCTATTTCTAGCCTCAATCTTAATGGAAGCCCAAGTTTCCACTAGTAATTTCACATCTGAAGCTATGAAATTCTCTTTCAAGCAACAACATACCCAAGTAACTAAAATCAATGTTTGCAACCATAAATTTTATGATTAAAACTTCGTGAAACTACTAGACCCATGTCAAATAAGCAATTATGAGAAAGAATTAGCAACATCCACACCCATTTGTCAAGCACCCATTATCAACACATCCCTAAACAATGAAATTAGATACTCATGCTAAAGGAAAGAGATATACCAATTGGGTAAGTCAAATTTCTCTTTATTCAAGTATAATTTCAATATCTACACTCAGTTTAGTACACAAATGGTGAACTAAGAATTGGAAGAGAGAATTGATTGAAACCCCCTTCTTCTTCTTAAAGAGGAAACTTGTTCTCAAAGATAAAATTACTCAAGAGTATTCAGAACTAAAGAATTGTATATACAATTGTGCTAAAAATGGGTTTAAATACTTTTCTAAAATGTCACTAAATTTCTGGACAAAAATCCCCTTTGGGTGGTGTTCGGTGCAACGTGCTATTCACACATTGTGATGTGTACATCGCACACCCTCTTCAGTTAAACCAGTGACTCAGCTATTTAGGAGATTTCATGCGAAGGAGGTGTGGTTCACACCATGAGTTGTGCACGTCGCATTGCGACCACTCCTCGTAACAGACCCTTCAGTCAATTCAAGGCTCCATGCGGTGAGAGGTGCGAAATGCACCAAGGCTTGTGCTTGTCGGACAAGTGCCACATCTCAAGGAAGAATGTCCATCCTTTTTTATCACTTCACACTTGACTTCTTTTAGGCTCTTTATGGGTCTATTTCCTTGTATTCCATCTTTGATCACAAGCACTTGCATAGACATCAATAAAGGCCATAAGAACCTCTAAATCTATTCAAAACATAGAAATAATTCATGGATAAAGGCTCAATAAGTTAGTAGATTAACGACTTATCAGCAGTCTGGTGGTTTATTTATTCGGATCTTATGTAATCACGTGAGGGATGTGATGCAACATACTATAGTCTATAATCCTTTCTGATTTAGAGAACTGCTCTTTGAAGAAGTTAACTGCTTCTTCCCCTATGTTTTAAGTATTGTGAATCTTGTCTCTCTGTCTTGTATGGATGCATGCAATATGTAGGTTTTTTCTTCTCCTTTTAACATAAGAGTGGAAAATTTTATTATTTCTGTCCCCATCCACAAAATATCTCATGCCTGATTTTTTTTCCTAGTATTCCTCTTCTATATTAAGGTACCTTTTAAACTCAGGTTTTGCTATATTAAGGCCAGTCCTACTAGCCTCTTTAGTGTATATTTTCTTCTATATTTTTGTTAGCTTTATGACATCTTCAATTATGGCTATTTTCTGGAAAATGTTCCCAAAGCCCGACTTACTCTATTGTGCTAAAGCTTCTTTCACCCTTTTGATTTTAGCCTGAAACTCAATAAAAGGAGTCCCAACAAAGTTAGCCTCCCAGTTATCCATCACTACATTTATAAACTAATTGTTCTTGGTCCATAACTTTAGGAATTAGAAAGGTTTGATAATTGGATCTTGCATAGAATTCAAAATCACCTGTAGATGAGCATTGTAGGATCCTTGTCTCACCATTTTTTGGACTTCACCAAATGGAAGGCATCCATGATTTCCTGATTTCCAAAGACTGTACCTGACCTTTTGAAGATACGTTACTCTTCAATCCTGCCATTCTACCAGGTTTATTTGCTTCCTGTGAATCTAATTTCAGTGAGGGCTCAATTGTTAATGAATTGAGCAAAGTCAGTTGCCTCATATTGTGTTAAGGGGAGACCCCCAAGATTCTCCTCCTCATTCAAGATGATATTAAAGTCCCCTAATTATCCAAGGACTTTGATTTATAAGGGTAATTTTCTCAAGGCCTTCCCAATTTGTCTAGGGCATTACATTTAGCTTATACAACTGAGATCATGACTTCTTGATTTCTAGGAGTTTGCTTGAACTTCAGAGTATGGTGTCGAATGCTTGCATGTCAGGACTTTTCCTTCCCAATAATAATTCTAGAAGATAGAATTTTTTGAGGAGATATGACCATAACATTCTATAGTCCTAATCTTCTTTTGTATTGTTCTAACTCATGTGGGCGTTGAAAAGGTTCCATTAGAGATATGTATGGTAATGATATATTATATTAAGTTTTATTTACCTCTCAAAGGAATTGTGAATGTTAACATACTTTATGTTCTCGAAAATTATTTCATCTATCATTGATCACTAGGGGAAATTATATCATTGTTTCTCCTTGTTTGAACCTGTAGAGGGGGTACTGGTTAGCCTGACTTTTCTTTTTTTACTTCACTCTCTATGTCATCAATTTTCCTAAGAGAGAGATCTACTTCCTTGCTTATTTATATATATTCTCCTTCATGTTTTCATCTTCTTCCGTGTCCCTTTTGTGTTATTTCTATTCATCTATCAACTCCTTTAGTTCAGGTGTCTCTGGCATAATTATCTACAATGGATTGGGTTATTAGGTCTGTGAATCCTCATTCTCCTTTTATATTTCATCATCTTGATAATTGTCTATCCCTTATATCCCATGATCATGATCTATATCCCTTTGAATTCCATCCTGAGTCTTATGACATGTGCCTTATTTTTCACCTTTTGCATTGTTTGTTTGTGGGTGTGGAGGTCTCCAAATGGCTAGTTTATCTGAGGTGGTCTTTGTTTGATTGCCTCTATTCAATTTCTTGTTATTTATGGGTTTTCCCTTATTGTCTAGTTAATTACCCAAAGCCCCTTCCACTCATTGCTTGGAAAATTCACCTTGTTTATCTTTATTTGGTCAGCTGGCTTATTTTTCGGCTTCTTGTATGTGTTATTTTATGAATCTACTTCTCAAAGTGCATTAAATTTGTTGAGAGTAGACACCTCATGTACACCTTGTTGTTTCTCTCTTGGGTTCCATATTTTCTCTTGTCTCCCTCTTCCATGTTGTCTGCCCCTTCTAAAACCCTTCCTCTGATTCTGCTCTATGAATGCCTCTTGTTCACTTTTTTTTCCTTTTTCCCCTTGTTCTATCTTATTTTGCATTTGTGGTTATGTTTTGCCATTGTTACCCTTTCCTCCGTCTACTGGATCTTTTAGAGGTTCCTTTTCTTTCTTTCTATTGTCTCCCGGGTTAGGCTCATCTTCTTTCTCCCTTCGATATCGCTCAGGGTGAATAACATAGCAATGTTGTTCATCATGGCCCTTTAGCTTACAATTCTTGCAATATTTCGATATGTAATCATATTTGATTTTAATCCATTTTTCCTATATGTTTCCTCATCCCTATGTTGATTCTTTTAGGGAATTCACTCAGTAGATCCACTTCTACTTTAACCCTGGCACAATTAGGTCTTATTTGAGTTTTGGTAACCATGTCCACCTGTAATGTCTTACCCACAAGGTGCAAAAACTAATTCCTTTCCAAAGAAATTTGGTGGTAGTGAGGGCAAGAAAATCCATAAATTGTTGTTCTAGTCTTTTCATCTAGATAAAATAGTGGATCCCACATTAGGGAACACATCAGGTAGGCCCAATTATGTTGTGTGATGTAGAAAGAAGGTTTCGGTAGAAGGTTGACATAGTCTTTGAGAACTGTTGCACGGATCAGAACATATGTATTGCTCACTAGGCCTATGTTGTATTTTCTTTTTAATTCACACTTTGGAATTAATTTGCATAATTATTGAATGTATGGCCATCTGTATGAGAATTGGCCTACCACTGCATCCTATAAATTCTCATTGACTATCATCTGATTCACTTCTTCCTCATCCCAGATCACTCAGGGTTCTACATGTAAATAAGATATTGGTTTCATAATGATAGGATTATTTCACGACCTAAAAACTTAAGTCATGATGACACCTACCATAACCCACCAGTAGGTAAGCTAAACCTTTAGACTAGAATAAATACATAATGGGCTAATAAGAGAACAAGACAAAAATAGAAAATTACCATTTAAATAAAAGTAACAAGCGAAAGATAAAGCATATATAATTTAGAGAGGGGAGAGGATAAAATATACAAGGACTCCCCCAAGACCTGGTATCAGTTAGTACAAGAGCTGTACAATATACAGAGTTCTAGATAAGTACAATATATATACAGAACAGTCTCCAAAGTGTAAAATAATACTAGTCCAAGAGAGAAGGAGAAGGATCAATTGTGATCGTCAAAAGCTCACCATAAATCTTCGGTCGGCAACTCCGCACGAGAACAACATCAATGACCATAATTCGCACTAAGATTTGCATAAGGAAAAAGATGCAGAAGTGTAGCATGAGTACTAAAACATGTGGTACCCAGTAGGCATCATAGGCCAACTGAGCTAAGAATGATACAAGTATAATAAAATGTGATTCATAATCTAAGGGCAGGAAAAGAAGGGTCAGAAATAGATTAACAAGTCATAAACTAGGTAAATAAGAAAGTATATGTAAATAACTCAAAAAAGCGCAAGTAGTGATATAACTAACATAGGAGACAGAAAGTAATAACTAGCTACAACCTAACCGGATCCCCACCAAGACCAAAAGGTACAGGCAAACAATAAATAAACCTACTCGAACCCCCACAAACCCAAAAAGTACAATCAACACAAAATACTAATTAGCAACCAAACCTATTGTGAAATGAATGCGGAATGTGCCATGATATGCAATATGAGATGGTGCAATGTAGTATGTAGCCAATACAGTAAAAGTAAAAATCCCAAAATAGATTCGTAGGCCGCGCCATAGGCTCCCAAGATCATCTTGCAGGTCACTCATAGGTTCATCAATGGATGGAAAAAGTAAAACCCAAATATGTGCTCCTCGGGCATGCAATCTTGAGTACCAGTAAACTAACACAGAACACGTGTCTTCTAAGGCATGCAAGTTTATATAGTCAGTAAAACCGCTTGGACCATGAGTCTCCTAGGGTATGCAAGTTTATTAAAGGTTAAAACCAGTAGTAAGTGGAACAAATCCTTTATAAATCAGAAATGCATAGCAAGGTGAAAAATCTCTTCTCAAAGCTGAAAATCAATGTATATATCTTCCAATTCATCGTGAACCATGTATATGAATGTAGAGATGCATAAGTGTCATCCCAGAAATCATGTAAGTGCAAGAATATACACCAACCAGGGTAACCATCCTACATATCAAGATCGTATTAACTTGGAACCCATCAGACCCAGTCTAAGGCCTCGAGCCCACCGTCTCATATCCTAAGAAATACATAAATAACGCGATAAAAACAAGAACTAAAGGAGGAGAACTACTTTACCACAAACTACTACTCCAACCTATACTTAAGGATATAAAATCTAGGGTAAGTACTTATGGGACCGCTACACTAACCATAAGTTCCCAAGGAACCCACCTAAGGCAAGCAACTAACCTAACTGAGCTAAGGCACGCAACTAATCAAAATTAAGCTAAAGACAAATATTACTGACCTAGGATCCAACCAATCTAGCACCCACGACCTTAGAAAATAATGCACTATATACAATAACATGATAAATTCGAGGAAGAAGTGATAAGTATGACTATAACATAACGGTAAACGCCTACACTAACATGAGATTCTCCCCTAATCCTATACTAAGGTTCTCTAATTTAATTCCCAAAGCCACAAGCAACCCAAACTAAACTAAGGCATCCTACTCTAAACCCCCAAATACTATAAAAACTACGCTAAGTCTTAAAGAAGGAGCCACAAACTATGCTAAGGATTTCTAAGCAATATCCTATTCTAAGGCCTCTAAACAGATCAAAATACCTAGCCAGAGCATATCCAAACCACAAAGTCCCACCAACCATAAAAAATTATCATACACATATCTTAAGTGAGCAAAGTCTAAAAGAAAGTTAGCCATAACCTACCTGGCGGCCCAACACGTTCTCACAAACCTACTAATCAGGAGCTTTTCTCCTCCGAGAAGCCTCTGACTGTTGCCACTCTATAAGGATAATAATCTATGCATTAACATATGAAGAGCGATACCTATATCATTTTTCCAAAAAATTGACCAGAAATCATGTCAAAAATTAACCTTCGAGGCCCACCAATGAGGTCATCTTCATGAAATATTGACCAAAGTCAACACTTTATCGATTTTGCCTAAAAACAAGCCAAGTGCCCAAAACGAGTCTAGAAGCCTCAGGACCTGAACCAAAGGTCCCACTAGCCTAAAATCCACATTCTGAAGCTAACAGCGCTAACATAATTCTCATCCTGAGGTTGTTTACTCTGAATGTTGACCAAAGTCAACTCTTTCAACTTTAAGAGTTCCAAAATAGGGAAACTCTTTAAAAACACAAATAAACTTCCTGTGAGCCAAATTGTCAGTCCCGACAAGTCATAAATGAATAGTAGTCACTGTGGGAAAGCTCAAAATGCTAAAAATGCATGAAAATAAAGAAAATATCCTTGACGGTTATTACAACCTCAATGCATGAAAATAAAGAAAATATCCTGGAGGGTTATTACAACCTTCACTACTAAAAGAACTTTTGTCCTCAAAAGTTAAGAAACAGAAAGCACCCAAAGGCTAAAAAATATGAGGATATCAGGTCCACATATAGAGCTTGGCTTCCTAAGAAGCCTTCTCGACTGGACGACACCTCCATTAAACTTAAACTAAAAACTTCCCAAATCTCCAACTTCTCACTTGCCTGCCTAAAATAGCAATATGACATTCCTCATAAACCAAAGTCACATCTAACTAAAGCAACTCCCACCAACGCATGTGAGACTCACCAAGAATAATACCATCATAACAAAGACATAGAAAACACTAGGATGAACACCCAATGAAGCTAGTAACCATGCTAACTCTAAAAGTTAACTTCTCAATACTCTAACTCACAAACTCTTTGATCCGCATAACCTTTTTGCCTATACAGAATAGTACGAACCCATTTCTGAACCATCCATACTTTAACCATGGAACTAGGCAGCAAGTCTGTTACCTCAGCTAACCTCAAAAGCATAAACCAACCCAACGGAAGCCTGTACCTTCAACCATACAACACTAAGAATGGAATCATCTGAATACTCAAATAGTAGCCATTATCATTTGTGAACTCTTCCCAAGTTAAGAACCAGCCTCACTAATCCCCCAAAGATCTATAACACCTACTAGTGCATACCTTCTAGAACCTGAATAGTCTGCTCTTACTGACCATTCGCCTACATATATAATGTTTTGCTAAGTACCACTTGGATATTCAAATTTCTCTAAAGTGACCACTGGAACCACGATGCACATTAAACTCCATAATCAGAAATAATAGGAAGAAGCACCCTATGCAGATGATTAGTCTACCAAATAGAGGCAAGGACCAACCCCTCTGAAATGCATAAAGTCTGGACTATTAGAGAGAGAATATAGTGGATCTACCTACCCACAATGAACCAACAACATCAATTTTTATAGGGTAAGTAACAAGCCTACCAAGAAGTCCATATCCTATATGCAAGCCAGAATCTACTTAACCTCAAATTATCAAGTCAAACTAACCCGCTGGCTAAGGACTGGATGCCCGAGGCCAAAAGTTTCCACTTAGCTACTTAAAATACCAAAATCCCTATCATTGTCGCCATTTGGTCAAAGAATCTGTCCTGTTGAAACTACACACAACCCAACAACTCTGAAATCATCTAAATGTACAATAAACTTTTGGCCCCCAATTGGAAGAGTCTGATTGACACTGAAATCCACAAGGCCTTGAGCTTTAGAAAGCTCTTCCTACACTTATTGAACAGCTAAAAGGGAACAATCATATAAATCAACCCAGCCAAATGGTGTTGCAACTGAAAGAAACTTTTCTGAAACAGTCTATAGTAACCTGCTAACCCCCATATTCTAGAGCCCAACTCTAAATGCAGATCATACTTTTCCTTATCTCTCAAGTAGACACCCAAGTCATTGATGAACACTATAGCGACCGAAACCAAGGAGGCTCTGAATACATGGCTCACCCAATCCACAAACACTGCTGGGGAACTAGTCAACCTAAAAGACCTAGCTAGGAACTCCTACTAAATATAACAATTTCCAAAAGGTAGACCTTGGAATACCTGCTACCCTTATCCTTAACAAGAGGTAAACCTAACCTCAAATCCATCTTTGGAAAGCACCGATGTACCTTATAGCTAAATCATCAAAATGCAGCATTAGACACCTATCCTCAATCACCACCTCAATCAGCTGTTGGTAGTCAACATATGCACAAAAAGGTTATTCTTCTCTTTCTCAATCAAATGAAAGCACCCTACAGGGGTATACTAGACCTGACCAACACCTTTCTCAAAAGATCCTGAAGTTGTCTTCTTAACTTCTGTAACTCTTTTGGTATCACCCGATATGGTAGAATAGAAATGGGTTGAGTGCCTACTCCAACATCAATGTCATAGTTGAATCACCACCAAGCTAAAGACAAGGAAAAATAGTAGAAAAGAACCCTGGATACTCGCTAACCACAGAAATACTCCCAATCAAAGAATGCCAGCACTATCCTCAAAAACATAAGAAAAACCATCCAAACACCCATAAGTCTACCAACCACTAAGCTACCAGGATTATACCACCCTAACTGGAAGGTTCTAGGCATAAGAAAGATTATAGTCTTGGCAAAACAACCCCATATAGCTAGTGTAATTATCTGATCCATCATTATGCTGAATTAAGGCATAAGTATCTGGCTAGAAAAGTCCATAGGAGAGAATGAAAAATATCAGCCTTGGGTGAGCTTAGACTAAAATATAGTGTTCTGTGCATTAGGTATATTTCACACTTCGTGTGTCATTGTATGGTAGTATGGTGTCTAATTTTGGATAGACAACTGCCACAGGATCTTGTAGGAAGTGTCAATATAAGAATTAGAGTCATTGAACTCCAGATATAATAGTTGCCACATTAGAAATAATTCATGGTGTCTATGAAATAAGGTGTGTTATGAAATAGGGGTTTGGAAGTGCGAACAACATATTCTGGAAATTATCACTTATAGCGATGGAGGGTGCCTCATCATGATAATATGTTGCAATAGAGATCCATCCATCACGATGAGATTACGAGCAATATATCTGGCATTCTACAAATTTCTGAGTTATTTTTCTCATAACTCAACTTCATTCTAGAGCTCTCAAAAGTGGCTTTTCCAAGAAAGCTAGGGCAAACTCCATTGTTTGAGGTAAGTAATCTGTAGAAACCTTAAATTATTGATTAATTTCGTTAGACCTTGGGGGGGGGGTTAATGGTGGATTTCTTGTAATTAAGCCCTAAAAGAATAAACTTGGGGGGAAACCTAATGGGTAGGTGTAAAATCACCTAGAATTGATCTTAAATTATGTTTCTATGAGTTCTAGCATGAAATTATTAGTTTTTTACATGTTTAAGGCTAGTGGGGAACCTTGGGTTACATAAAGGTAAAACCTTTAGGCTTAAAAATGGTGGAAGGGCTATGAACTTGGTTAGAAACCTTGAATATTGATTTTATGAATGGAATAAGACTAAATTATGACTTACTAAACCCTTGAGGAATTCTAGAAACCTCGTGTAATAGGTAAAATGGTTGGGTTTGATTCCCAAGACCTGAAATGAAGGGTAATTGGCTAATTACTCGTATATATTTGTTATTTTTAGACCCTGTGCATTCCAAAGAGTTAATAAAGGACAAGGTAATGGTGAACTAACTTGCACGTGTTGTATCTTTACTCGAGGTAGGTTATGGTTTGAATTGGAGTTAAGACTCACCTTATTGCATATTTGTAGTGAAATTATATGATCAGTGATTGGTCTTTAGATGTGATTGTATTATATATGCTTTTCCTGCTATGCTTGTATGAATAGGCTAAATTAACATGAAGTGATAAGTAAGATGAAATGGCTAAGTATGAATAGTACCTTGGGCACTTAAATGTTTTGTGATAATATGGGTCTGAGAACCCGGTTATCCAGATATTATTATGGACATTGATATAAATCGGATACCTCACTGGTATGGTACATGGACAATCTAGGGTCCCCTATAGGTCATAGCTAGTGGGAAGCCATAAGACCCATAGCATGCGTGTACACCTTTTGCCTTATTTTATATTATGGTATAGCTTTTACAAAGTATGAACTTGACTTAGTTTTTGTTGAATTTACTTGAAAGACTATATGTTGGTTGCTTATATTCTAAGTGTTGGATTCCTATTATTGGTTGTATGTTTTACTGCTTTCATGTTATACTATTGGGTCGGCCTATGATACCTACCAGTACATAGTTTATTGTATTGATACTACCCTGTTCTCTTCTTTTTTTAAGTGTAGACCGTGTTCCAGAGGTTGAGATGCGATCGATTGCGGATTTAAGGGTGAGCACTATCTTCCAGGCAACCATGAGTCCTCCACTAGTTGTTGTCCTTTTTTTGGGCAATGTAACTCTCTATCCTTACTATTTTTAGTTGATAATAGATTCTTAGACTATGTTGGTTTCATAGTTCTTGATGATGACTTTTAAGTTCTGAGGATACGTTTAGTTGAATGTTTTTCACACATTCTTTCATTATATTATAAACATTGATTCATTTATGTTTAAAGTGGATTCTTTATATATTTTTCTTGAAATAGATTAAGTCTAGAGTTGGTTCTTGGGTTGTTTGGTTCTCCCAACGAAGGGTTAGTATGGGTTCCAATCACGATTCTAGTAGAGTCTTACAGAATGGTACAGAGACATATGTACTTCTCTTCAAGAGGCTATAAGACTTTAGGAAACCTCAACTTCTTTCATTCCTCGTGCTATAACTTGATTTCAATTAATATCTGACTCTTTCACTCTTATTATCGCATATGGTAATTACACATTCGTGTGGAGCTAGAGAAGCAGCACCTGAGTCGGTTGTTGAGGATGCAATTAATGGTAGAGTCAGAGTTAGAGATAGAGCCTGAGAAAGGAGAGGAGGTGCACCTATCAGGGGTGGAGCACAGTTGCAACTCTGGCTCATACAAGGTCAGTATCTCCTTCTTTGCAACAGAATGCTCCAGATGTTGTAGTAGAGGAAAAGGTCCGAGTTGAGAAAAATTAGCCATCAAAGCCAATCTAGGGGAAAGGAGTGCACCCAGTTAAGGGAGGTGTAGTGCATGTCCCTTGTCATCTGAGGTAAATCTAGCAGGTTTTGAACTTTCTTATTGGTTTGGAAGGGGATGGGGCTACTCCTACATTCCTTGTTGTTCATCATTTGGTGACCTAACATGTTGCAGCTGTGGCATTATGATTAGATGCTGCTTTTGAGAAAGGCATGTTTCCTAGACCAGTAACAGGCCCTTTGATGACTAGTAGTGAGCATGAACTCTTCTGCAAGTTTGTGAAGATGAGGCCGCTTATGTTTCATGGATTAAAATATGAGGATGCCTATGAGTTCATCATAGACTGTCATGAGAGGGTGCATAGAATGGGCATCATTGAGAGGCATGGGATAGACTTTGTGTCATTTCAGTTTTAAGGGTATATCAAGATGTAGTGGGGGCATTTTTGGACTGTAGGCTTACTGAGGTGCTCCCTGTGACTTGGAATCACTTCTATCATGTTTTTTTAGAGTGGTATGTTCCTCGAACCTTGATGGACATGAAGAAAGATGAGTTCGAAAATATTTTGCAAGGGAATTATTTGGTGGCTGCTTATGAGACCCGTTTCCATGTCTTAGCTCATTACTCTTTTTAGTTGATTAATATAGAGGAAGAGTGTAACACCATAGAAATTCTAAGATAAGATCCAAACCATTTTTCATATGTTGTTAAACCCAAACCCGATGAATTTTATATGAATCTATGTTTTAAGTTAAATTCTTATGTTTGGGAGATGTATTAGATATGAATTAGATTCATAAAGAACCTCTAGCTCAAAGTTAAATTGAAAGCCTTTCTACCGATTTAGCTTTCATGTAAGTTCTTACTAGGATCAACTTCAAATGATCACTACTCGTAGAATATGAAGAGTTAGGTGGCCAAGTACCCACCAAATTAAAGGTATTTGAGTCTTTTTTCCAACGCCATGGACTACTTATTAATATGAGTTCACAGTAAAATGTTATGGAAATTTTAGTGAAGCATTGTCTGGGTGCCAAAGACCCGACAACTATTTTCAATGGTCGTGGGAAGGGAAGACGCCAGTGGGAATTGAGATGGCCATTTTTTATGGACCATGGGAGGTCTGATGGCCCATGGGACCCCAGCCATCGGGTTGGATGAATGACCCATTTTGGCCCCTAGAACCCCACGATTCGGTCCCCACGATTTGGTCCCCACGGCCCATGAGAAGCGCCATCCGGTGAATTTTCTGCAATTTTTTCTGCATTTTTTTAAACTCTTGTAATTCCTAAACTAATCCATTCTAGGCCTAATTAGAGGGGTATTATTCACCCTTAGGCAATTCACTTCTCATTCTCATGTTCCAACTCTAGAAAATAAGAAAATAGTTTTTTTCTCAAGCTTCAAGAACTATGGCTTCTTCTCCAAGTCTCCCCCTCCAACCTTAGAGATTCTTCTTCATGTTTTAGGTATGTGGGTATTCAATAAGGGATTCCTTTTACCCTTATGTCTAAAACATCAAGTTTTAGTTTAAATTTATGAAACTAGGATTCTTACCCAAATTATGAAATTCTTGTGAATTCAGTTTATTAGTACCAATACATGATTCTAATCCTAAATACATTATTTAGCATGAGTTTCTACAAGTATTTCTTAAACTCATGAATTGATAATGAATTTAGCATATTTTCACCATATTGCATATTTTCAAGAAAAATCCATGATTTATGGTTTCACTCAACTATGACTAGTTCCTCAAATTTAGTTTCCTATGTTGTTATATGATCATAGTTCTTATAAAAAAACTTTATTATGCATGATTTTAGAGCCTTAATGATATTATCAATCAAAAATTCTATTTTTAAAATCTATGAAGTTATGCATGTTTTAAGGAAGTTCTCCATGATTTTGCTATAAGCATAATGTATAAGACATGTTTTTAAATACATGATTTTTAGTATATGACTTATGATTTGATGTGGAGCTTAGGCTCATAGCAGTAAATTTTATGATTTGTATGACATCTTGATATGCCATCAAGGCTTATGGACCAGTCTTCAAAAGTAAAGTTCATGAGTAGTATGACATCCGGATTTGTCATCCATGATTATTAATAGTTTTGACATCTAGATATGTCCACATGGATTATGAATAGTTTTGACATCTAGATATGTCACATGATATGCATGAGCGATATGTATGTTTTGGGAGTAGTATTTAGCATCGAGTTGATGAGGGTTATAGATAATCCAAGTCCAGAACTATGTTGCCACCATAGGTTGCCTCTTGGTGCTTCAGGATCTTTATATTTATGGTTCTAATCTTGGCCGGTTAGGACAACCTTTTTCAGTGTGGATGCATGACACTGGACTCCATGATGCTCACATGGTTTATGTTTGTTATGAGAAACTCCCAGAAGAAATGGTTTTAAGTATTTTGAATGTATATGACTCTCAGTTTTCAAGTCCAAATTTACTACTTATTATTTATACTTATAAAAATATTTTCAGCCTATGACATTGCATTGAGTCATTACATTACAGATTTTACTACTATTATATAATTTCAGTCTTAAGTAAGTTTTGGAGAATGTTTTATAACAATTCATGCACATCTCACATACTCAGTACATTCCATTATACTGACTGCATACCTTCCTTGTTCTATATCATTTCATGATGTAGGTTTTAGTGCTAGCTCCCAGGATCATGGTCAGATAGATTGCAACTTCCACTCAGCAGGGAATGAGTTCTCCTTATTCGAAAACTCCTGTCAGTTAGTAGTCATAGCTGTTTATTTTAGTTCTTATATATTGATTAGAGATAGGTGAGGGTCATGTCTCAACTAATTGTAGTTAGTGTTAATAGAGGTTATATAGATAGACAATCAGTCAGTTAGTTGTATCAGTTTTCAAATGACTTTGTATTTCAGTTTATGAAAGTTCATTTTATTATAGTATTCTTCAATAGCTCAGCATATGTTTTAGCTTTCGCACTATCTTTTATTTTGTATCTCAGTAGTATGGTAGTCCATGGGTTAGCTTAGGGTAACTTATAACTCTAAGCATCGTGTTATGTCCAGGGGGTAGGCTCGGGGCATGACAAACTTGGTATAAGAGCACAAAGTTCAATTGTCCTAGGGTGTTTGTGAAGCCATATCTAGTAAAGTATTGCTTATGGGCGTGTTGTCCACCACACTTTTAATAAGGAGACTACAGGGCTTCTAGGAAATGTTTCCCTTCTTTTATACTCCAGATGTACAGTAGAGTTGTTCTTTAATAAACTTATGTAGATTTGTGTGTTGCTCCAATTTATCTAAATCACACCTCATCATCACGGTGGTTAAATCAGTAATGTTCATATGTCTATCAGTGTGATGCTCTCAGATAGAATCATCTGAAAAGTTAAAATATTGCACAAGGGCTTAAGAGGAGCCCACTAGTGCATTAGAGTCTATCAATCCAAAAGCATGTACCATTTTCCACTCGTGCAATTGAGCCTATAATAAAATCACTCAAGAGTTAGTGTGAGTTAAGATGTTATGAGCTATAAGTAGTAAGATGACCCCAAAGCTATAAGTATGAATATAGAAGTGTAGTAGCTATAAGATTGAAATAGTGATGGACTGAAGTATGTAGTCATTGTCATGTATTAATAAGATGAGTATTGGGTTGATAAGTCCTTTTACGAGGATGGAAGAGTAATAAGTTATGTGTAAATTCTGTGTTAGTATCTATAGGAAGAATGATTGGTTAAGATGACTTAGCGAATATTTGAATTAGGGAAGAGGCTCATGAGGGCATGTCAATATGTTGAAAAAGATTAAGTATAGGATGAATAATGAATCAGTAAGGAGTTGTATAATGAGATAGTTAGGGGGAGTAGTAGTGTTTTGAAGAAGAATGTGCTTGTAGCCTTAACTTAGATAGGAGGTGTGATTAAAGTTGATTATTTTGTCATAAATTTTAATGGACTAGTTGTAATGACCCTTCCGGTTATTTCCACGTATACGTTTTCCTTGAACCTTAGAGCTTGTTTGTAGAGGCCCCAAGTCACTTAAGACTTGTCAGGACCGGTATTTCGGCGCCGAGACCATTTGCTTGGTCGTATGATAAGTTTTGAAGACAAGTAAGTCGGCAAAGGTTATGACTGTTTTACCGCGGACTGTCTGGCAGGAACCGGGTTGCGAACCGGGTCGCGAACCGGGTCGGGTCAAAATCGATTTTAAGCCTCAGTTTCGCGTTTTAAAACGCCATTTCAGTTCTGAAATAGTGAGAAGACATAAGGGAGGATTCGAAGAGAGTTCTTGAGTATCAAATCGTGCGTTGGTGAATTGCGAGCCTAAGTTTGAGAATTTATTAACATCGCGTGTATTTGAAAATATTTTATTTGAAAGTTGAATTTGGTAAAAAGTTATATTATTATTACCTTTTTAAAATATTTTAAAGGTTTATGAAAAATATTTTTGTTACGATATAATGGTATATGTATTTATTTTAAAAGGTTTTTGTACATTGTAATATTTTAACGGAGATAGTAAATTTAGTTATGTTAAAAATTATTATTATAATATAGTAGGTTTTACTTGAAATGATTTTCTATTAATTATGGTATATTCAGAAAGTTATATTTATTTTACCACGAATTTATTCAATACCCGAATACATACATAACGGGATGGAAATAACTAAAATGTTGCCACCTCCACAACACGTGGAGGTGAGGCAAAGCAGCCAACATATTTGTAGCTGCTAGGTGTCTAATACATGGCTTATGATATTATTTTATTAAGTTATTCTAGCATTTAATGCTAAAGGTAGGCTTAATATCTATGTTTCTTCCATTAAACATAAGTTAAGGGTCCAATATGACTTGCTGCATATTCATATGTGTATGATTGGAGAAGTTTAGGAGAAAAATCATTTTAACAATTTATTCGGTTACCGAAAGAAAATCAATTATCTACGTCAAGTTATTCAAGCCTAATTTCGAGTTTGATTTCATTTCGGAGTTTCTTGGAGCGGTTCGTGTGTGGACATCATCGTTCTAGCAGCTTGTCATCGGACAACAGGTAGGTTATGGCTTAAAATCCCTAGACTTAGCATATATCGGATAAAATTATACTAGCTGGCATCCTTGGGTTGGGTTATTAGGTTGGCACCACAGACCTCGACCGCTTTATTCATGTCCGCCTACCTTTGTTCCTCCGTTGCTTGTAGTACTTGCCAATATATTTTATTTACCCTTGTGGTCCTGTGAGGCCTTATTGACTCTGGAACATAAAAGGTGGGATTTTGGGAATGTCCGCGAGTCCCGGGCATAGAATTATCCTTCTAGGCTGGTTATACTTGCTGAGTAGCTGTGGGCATGTGCAGGGTCGATAGGTTGATTGTGAGCTGCTGGGCAGCTATTGTGTTTGATCATACCATTTTCATGCATATAAAGCGGTTTTATGCATGTTTTACTACGGTTTGGGCTTCGGGCCTACGGACACTATTTTCTAAACCTTGCATGGCCCGGGGGCCCGTTTTTGATGGAAATAATTTGGAAATGGTTTGATTTAACTTGTGAATATTCTTGGGTAAAAGAAAGTAAAACTATGATTTAAATCACCAGTTTTACGATTAACGCTAGACTCGACAGGGCCGGGGTGCTAGTTGAGTTTTCTTTCCATTTGAGATAATTTTAGCCTCAGTCGGACCGAGCACCCGAGATGACTTTCTACTTTTTAGACCCGGTTATGCCCGGGCACCCTTGGAGGGGTTTTTGTTTTGAGATATTTTCCTACTACTTTAGTCCTGGACAGGGTCTGGGCATGCATATTCGAGACTGGGTCTCTATCTTGAACCCGGACTTGCTTCCGGATGACATGTTTTGATACTGAGTTTTAGTATGGGGTCAGGGACCTCCATGGTCCTTGCCATCTGGGCTTGGGGCTTTGGGCTGCGTGTGCCGGAGAAAGGGTATACGGTGGAGTAGAGGTATACGGGCAGTGTCCATTCATGGAACCTACCTGCTGGGCCGGATCGGCACTGGAGGAGGTACATACAGAGATACCATTTCACTTGAGATCTTCATGCATCATATCATTCAATGTTTGAGGCTTCACCCTTATTTGTTGTTTGTTGATTGTACGCTTCAATAGTATGGGATGCCGGAGGGTTTGTTTTCACTTGTTTGTGTTCCTCGGTTGTATGGGCGGCCGGGGGACTGTAGGTAGACTCTTGCTATTTACTTACAGAATTGTTCCTTGTTACGGTTAAGTATGGAATTGGTTACTGCTAGACTGTTAGTTTCTGGATTTGAGATTGATATGATTAGTTGAGTTTGATTCATGTCTCTGAGCATGTCTATCATTACTCTTTCCCTCTTCTTATACTTGAGGTTACCAGTATACCGTCCATTTCGTAAACTTATTATGTATACACTGTTATTGCAAGGACCCCAGGTGCGTTACTTCTTACTTCCACCTGTGCTTATGGTGTGTATATTCTGCTTACTGGCCTCACATGTGGTTTTGTTGATTTCCCTCTGGGCTAGTTCTTGTGTACCTTTCGTTGATTTCTATGACTGCTTGCTTCTATTCTGTCTGTTACTACGTTTTTATCTTATATGTGCCCAGTCGGCCTTTGATACCTACTGGGTACCTTATGCTTCGCATTTGGTGCTCACCCTACCCCCTGCATCTTTTGGTGCAGATCCTAGAGTGGGCCCTCGCCGTTAGATCGCTGTGATTCTTGCTTGGAGATCTGTTGAGGACTACTTCAGACTGAGGGTGAGCTCTTGGCTATCAGAGCTTATCTTTAGTTTATCTTATGCTTCATGTACTATATTACCATTCAGAGACATTTGTATATATTTTTTTGTATCGTTTGCACTCCATGTATGTAGTTTTGGCTCTATACTATGATACCAGGTCTTGGGGTTTGGTTTAGTTTCCGCATATGTATATATATATTCCTGTTATCTATTCACTTCATCTTGTTCCCTTACTTTTGCTTATTAAACTACGCTCTCGCTTATTTGTTAGATAGTAGCGCATTACTAACTGTCCTGGGCTACGGGGATTGGTTCGCCTACTAGGGGGGTTGTAGGTGCCATCATGACCGAGAAATCGGATCGTGACAACTTGGTATCAGAGCTTTAGGTTCACCTGTGTCATCGGTATAGGAGCCAATGTCTAGTAGAGTCTTGCGGATCGGGGCGGAGACGTCCGTACTCAATCTTTGGGAGGCTACAATGACATTTTAAGAAATTTGACTCTTTCATTGCTTCGGTGTCATGCGTGGAGCCCTTGAAGTTTCTGGAAATCTTATTTTTTCTACTTCATTCTTCTGCAGATGGTTCGTACGAGATCATTGGCATCACGCAGAGATGAGCCTCCCACTCCAGCGCCATCTCCAGTACCAGCTCCAGCGCCAGCTCCAGCGCCAGCTCCAGCGCCAGCTCCAGTACCAGCTGCAGTACTAGCTCCAGCGCCAGCTCCAGTACTAGCTCTAGTGCCCACTTCTGTTCCAGCTCCAGCCGCAGCTCAGTCTCCAGATATTCGGGGATTACTATTACAACTTTTGGGTATGATTGGAGAGTGGCCTTCTGAGGTAGCGCAGACATCCGCTCAGGGGGTATCCCTGGGTGCACAGAGCTTAGGAGCGCAGCCGGCTACTATGGCTCCCCGTGTGGAGGTCATTCCGGTTCCATCTGTTGCACAGCCTCTTGCTCCTCGCCCAGTTATGGCAGAGTTAGAGCATAAGGCGTTGGGTAGGTTTTTGAGGTTAGCACCTTCAAGGTTTGCTGGTACTTCTGGACAGGATCCACACGATTTTATTACTACATGTGAGGAGATGTTGCATTATTAGGGTTTGTTGGAGACTCACGGGGTTGGTTATACTACCTATCAGTTAGAGGGCCTAGTGAAGTTATGGTGGAGGGCTCATATTGTTTGTAGACCACCATCGTCACCTCCTTTGACCTGGTCTGAGTTTTATGAGGACTTTATGGCCAAGTTCCTACCTCAAAGTGATTGTGAGCATCGCAGGGAGCAGTTTACTCTCCTTATGTAGGGGTCGACGACTATCTCGGAGTATGAGACCCATTTTCATCAGCTAGCATCGTTTGGAGCTATGATCATTCCTACCGAGGCAGATAGGATTTGTAGATTTGTATGGGGTTTGAGGCCAGAGATTAGGCAGCCAGCTGAGATATTGATCGCCAGTGGTCGGTCCTTTCAGGCTATCATAGACTATGCCCGTACTGTGGAGGACTTACAATGACATGATCAAGGGTCCAGAGATAAGAGGCCTCGACATCAGGGTGTTTATAGTGGTTCCAGATATGGTGGTAGAGGTCCTGGCCAGTGGAGTTGGAGTTATCAGCCATAGCAGCACCAGGGTCAGTCCAGCCGACCGGTTCAGGCTTCCCTTCATACTTTCGGTAGTACCCAGTTCGAGCAGGGTCAGGGCAACCATCAGGGCTATAGCGGCCAGTCTACAATGGGTACAGTTTTTGGGGCATCAGGTCGTGGTGGTCATACGGGATCTGCTGGTTCATCTCGACTGAGTAGGCCGTCAGTGGCTTGTTTTACTTGTGGTGCGATTGGTCATTTTGCTAGAGAGTTCCCTCAGCAGGGTACAGTTCAGCTGGCCGAGCCATTACGGGCTATTCAGCCTCCGGCTAGAGGGGGTGGTCGTCAGAGGAGAGGTGGTGCTCCACGCGGAAGAGCAGGTGGTAGGGATGGCAGTCGGGCAGGTGGAGGTCGTCATCAGTTTTACGCGGTCCCTAGGAGACCAGAGGCAGAGGCCTCATATGCTGTGATTACAAGTACGATTTCTGTGTGCCATCAGTCTGCTATGGCTTTATTTGATCCTTGATCCACTTGTTCATATGTATCTGCCTACTTTGTGCCTTGTTTGGGGTTGGCTAGTGAGCCATTATCTGTTCCTGTTTCTGTTTCGACCCCAGTAGGAGATTCCCTTTGTAGTGGATCGGATTGTGAGATCTTGTATGCTATCTATTGGTGATTCAGAGACTTGGGGTGATTTGATGATTCTTGATATGCTAGATTTTGATGTGATACTGGGCATGGACTGGTTATCCCCTCATCGTCTGGTTTTGGATTGTTATGCCAAGACCATTACCATAGCTGTGCCTGGTGTATCCCCGGTTGTGTGGCAGGGTTCTGTTAGCCATGCACCATCTGGGATCATCTCTTGTCTTCGAGCTAGGAAGTTGATTTCCCGTGGGTATTTAGCTTATTTAGCATATGTCCGAGATGTTAGTGCTGACCCTACTTCTCCTGAGTCTGTTTCTGTGGTTAGAGACTTCCTCGATGTGTTTCCTACCGACCTGCCAGGCCTTCCTCTTGAGAGAGATATTGATTTTGCTATTGAGTTAGAGCCGGGCACCGGGCCCATTTCTATTTCTCCTTACCGTATGGCTCCTGCTGAGTTGAGGGAGCTTAAGGAGCAGCTCCAGGATCTGTTAGCTAAGGGGTTTATTAGACCTAGTATGTCACCTTGGGGTTCTCCTGTTCTCTTCGTGAAGAAGAAGGATGGGTCGATGCGCATATGTATTAATTATCGGCAGTTGAATAGGGTGACAATGAAGAATAGGTATCCGATGCCGAGGATTGATGACTTGTTTGACCAGCTTCAGGGTTCAGTCGTGTTTTTGAAGATTGATTTGAGGTCTGGCTACCATCAGTTAAGGATTAGGGCGGAGGACATCCCTAAGACAGTATTCAGGACACGTTATGGCCATTATGAGTTCCTGGTGATGTCTTTTGGGTTGACTAATGCCCCCACAACCTTTATGAACTTGATGCACAGGGTTCTTTGCCCGTATTTGGACTCATTTGTGATAGTTTTTATAGACGACATCTTGGTATACTCGCATAGTAGAGATGAGCATGAGCAGCACTTGAGGGTTATACTCCAGGCTTTGAGAGATCATCGGTTGTATGCCAAGTTCTCAAAGTGCGAGTTTTCACTTGAGTCAGTTGCATTCCTAGGGCACGTGGTGTCTAAGGATGGGATTAGGGTTGACCCAGGAAAGATTTCTGCAGTTTGTGATTGGCCTAGACTTACTACTTCTACTGAGGTCCGCAGCTTTATTGGGTTAGCAGGTTACTACCGACGGTTCGTTGAGGGATTCTCTTCCATAGCAGCACCCTTGACTATGCTGACTAGGAAGGATGTCCCATTTCAGTGGTCGGATCAGTGTGAGGATAGCTTCCAGAGGCTTAAGGCCTTATTGACTTCAGCTCCAGTTTTGACTTTGCCGGTTGTGGGTTAGAGCTTCTCCGTGTATTGTGATGCTTCTGGGGTTGGTCTTGGTTGTGTGTTGATGCAGCAGGGTCGAGTAATAGCATATGCGTCGAGGCAGCTAAAGGTTCACGAGCGCAACTACCCCACTCATGACTTAGAGTTTGCGGCGGTAGTTTTCGCGCTCAAGATATGGAGGCATTACCTATATGGAGTTCACTGTGAGATCTTTACCGATTACCGTAGTCTTCAGTATATCACGAGTCAACGAGAGTTGAACTCGAGATAGAGGAGATGGGTCGAGCTACTGAAGGACTATGACTTCACTATTTTGTATCATCCGTGCAAGGCAAACGTGGTAGCGGATGCCTTGAGCCGGAAGGCAGTGAGTATGGGTAGCCTAGCTTCTCTTTCAGTTTCAGAGCGACCGTTGGCCTGAGACATCCAGTCCTTGGCTAACTGTTTGGTTAGGCTTGACTTGTCGGATCCTAGCAGAGTTCTCGCCAGTGTTGAGGTTCGTTCTACTTTGATTGATCAGATTCAGAGCCGTTAGTTTGAGGATAAGCAGTTGTGTGACCTTCGTGATCTAGTAGTTCAGGGTGAGACCAGCCAGGCTACTCTAGATTCAGATGGGGTTCTGAGGTTTGATAGTCGCCTTTGTGTTCCGAGGATTAGTGATTTTATTCAGTTGATACTTCATTAGGCACATTGTACTAGATACTCCATTCACCCTGGCACAATAAAGATGTATATAGACTTGAGGCAGCTTTACTGGTGGAGTGGTATGAAGCGGGATATAGCGGATTTCGTATCTCAATGCTTGAACTGCCAGCAGGTTAAGTTCGAGCACATGAGACCTGGTGGTTTGATGCAGCGACTTCGCATTCCTGAGTTGAAGTGGGAAAGGATTACTATGGACTTCGTTGTTGGTTTGCCTCGTACTTCTCATGGGTTTAATTCCATATGGGTGATTGTTGATAGGCTGACTAAGTCAGCACATTTCTTTCCGGTTCATACTTCTTATGGTGCAGAGAGGTTAGCTCAGATCTACCTTCGCGAGATTGTTCGGTTGCATGGGGTCCCAGCTTCTATTATTTCAGACAGTGGCACTCAGTTCACATCTCAGTTCTGGATGGCTATTCAGCGAGATTTGGGTACAGAGGTTCACCTTAGTACCGCTTTCCACCCTCAGACAGATGGCCAGTCTGAGAGGACTATTCAGATTCTGGAGGACATGCTTCGGGCCTGTATTCTTGACTTTGGAGGTTCTTGGGATCAGTTTGTTCCCTTGGCAGAGTTTGCTTATAATAACATCTTCCATTCGAGCATTGACATGGCACCTTTTGAGCCCTTGTATGGTAGCGTTGCAGATCGCCGATTGGTTGGTTTAATGGTTCTGAATCTAGGCCACAGAGCACAGATTTGCTTCGAGATTCCTTAGTTCAGGTTCGAGCGATTCAGGACAGACTTCGGGCAGCTCAGAGAAGGCAGAAGAGTTATGTTGATCGTAGGCTTCGTGCCTTGGAGTTTAGTGTCGGTGACTTAGTGTTTCTCCATGTATCGCCCATGAAGGGCGTGATGAGATTTGGTAGGCGGGGCAAGCTTAGCCCCAGGTACATTGGGCCGTTTGAGATTCTTCAGAGGGTTGGTAGCGTTGCCTATCAGTTAGCCTTGCCTCCGATGTTTTCAGCTATACATCCTGTATTTCATGTTTTGATGTTGCGTCAGTATGTCCCAGATGAGTATCATGTGTTGCAGTGGGATGCAATTCAGTTGGGTGAGGGTTTAGCCTTTGTTGAGGAGCCGACAACTATTTTGGCCAGAGATGTCAGGAGATTGAGGTCTCGAGAGATCCCGGTTGTTAAGGCTCAGTGGAGGCACCGTCCAGCTGAGGAGGCTACCTGGGAGACCGAGAGAGATATGCAAGCTCAATATCCGCAGCTGTTTGAGCCTTCACGTACCCCCTTGACCTTGACTTTCGAGGACGAAAGTCCCTTTTAGTAGTATATGATGTAATGACCCTTCCGGTTATTTCCACGTATACGTTTTCCTTGAACCGTTAGAGCTTGTTTGTAGCGGCCCCAAGTCACTTAAGGCTTGTCAGGACCAGTATTTTGGTGCCGGGTCTATTTGTTTGGTCGTATGATAAGTTTTGAAGACAAGTAAGTCGGCAAAAGTTATGACAGTTTTACCGCGGACTGTCTGGCAGGAACCGGGTCGCAAATCGGGTCGGGTCAAAATCGATTTTAAGCCTCAGTTTCACGTTTTAAAACGCCATTTCAGTTCTGAAACAGTGAGAAGACATAAGGGAGGATTCCAAGAGTGTTCTTGAGTATCAAATCGTGCGTTGGTGAATTGCGAGCCTAAGTTTGAGAATTTATTAACATCGCGTGTATTTGAAAATATTTTATTTGAAAGTTGAATTTGGTAAAAATTTATATTATTATTACCTTTTTAAAATATTTTAAAGGTTTATGAAAAATATTTTTGTTACGCTATAATGGTATATGTATTTATTTTATATGGTTTTTGTACATTGTAATATTTTAACGGAGATAGTAAATTTAGTTATGTTAAAAATTATTATTATAATATAGTAGGTTTTACTTGAAATGATTTTCTATTAATTATGGTATATTCAAAAAGTTATTTATTTTACCACGAATTTATTCAATACCCGAATACATACATAACGGGATGGAAATAACTAAAATGTTGCCACCTCCACAACACGTGGAGGTGAGGCAAAGCAGCCAATATATATGTAGCTGCTAGGTGTCTAATACATGGCTTATGATATTATTTTATTAAGCTATTCTAGCATTTAATGCTAAAGGTAGGCTTAATATATATGTTTCTTCCATTAAACATAAGTTAAGGGTCCAATATGACTTGCTGCATATTCATATGCGTATGATTGGAGAAGTTTAGGAGAAATATCATTTTAACAATTTATTCGGTTACCAAAATAAAATCAATTATCTACGTCAAGTTATTCAAGCCTAATTTCGAGTTTGATTTCATTTCGGAGTTTCTCGGAGCGGTTCGTGTGTGGACATCATCGTTCTAGCAGCTTGCCATCGGACGACAGGTAGGTTATGGTTTAAAATCCCTAGACTTAGCATATATAAGATAAAATTGTACTAGCTGGCATCCTTGGGTTGGGTTATTAGGTTGGCACCACAGACCTCGACCGCTTTATTCATGTCCGCCTACTTTTGTTCCTCCGTTGCTTGTAGTACTTGCCGATATATTTTATTTACCCTTGTGGTCCTGTGAGGCCTTGTTGACTCTGGAACATAGAAGGTGGGATTTGGGAATGTCCGCGAGTCCCGGGCATAGAATTATCCTTCTAGGCTGGTTATGCTTGCTGAGTAGCTGTGGGCCTGTGCAGGGTCGATAGGTTGATTGTGAGCTGCTGGGCAGCTATTGTGTTTGATCATACCATTTTCATGCATATAAAGAGGTTTTATACATGTTTTACTACGGTTTGGGCTTCGGGCCTACGGACACTATTTTCTAAACCTTGCATGGCCCGGGGGCCCATTTTTTATGGAAATAATTTAGAAATGGTTTAATTTAACTTATGAATATTCTTGGGTAAAAGAAAGTAAAATTATTATTTAAATCACAAGTTTTACGATTAACGCTAGACTTGGCAGGGCAGGGGTGCTAGTTGAATTTTCTTGCCATTTGAGATAATTTTAGCCTCGATCGGACCGAGCACCCGAGACGACTTTCTACTTTTTAGACCCGGTTATGCCCGGGCACCCTTGGAGGGGTTTTTGTTTTGAGATATTTTCCTACTACTTTAGTCTTGGACAGGGTCTGGGCATGCATATTCGAGACTGGGTCTCTATCTTGAACCCGTACTTGCTTCTGGATGACATGTTTTGATACTGAGTTTTAGTATGGGGTCAGGGACCTCCATGGACCTTGCCATCCGGGCCTGGGGCTTCGAGCTGCGTGTGCCGGAGGAAGGGTATACGGTGGAGTAGAGGTATACGGGTAGTGTCCTTCCATGGAACCTACCTGCTGGGTCGGATCGGCACCGGAGGAGGTACATACAGAGATACCATTTCACTTGAGATCTTCATGCATCATATCATTCATTGTTTGAGGCTCCACCCTTGTTTGTTGTTTGTTGATTGTACGCTCCGCTAGTATGGGATGCCGGAGGGTTTGTTTTCACTTGTTTGTGTTCCTCGGTTGTATGGGCTGCCGGGGGACTGTAGGTAGACTCTTGCTATTTACTTACAGAATTGTTCACTGTTACGGTTAAGTATGGAATTGGTTACTGCTAGACTGTTAGTTTCTGGATTTGAGATTGATATGATTAGTTGAGTTTGATTCATATCTCTGAGCATGTCTATCATTACTCTTTCCCTCTTCTTATACTTGAGGTTACCGGTATATCGTCCATTTCATAAACTTATTATGTATACACTGTTATTGCAAGGACCCCAGGTGCGTTACTTATTACTTCCACCTGTGCCTATGATGTGTATATTCTTCTTACTGTCCTCACATATGGTTCTGTTGATTTCCTTCTGGGCTAGTTCCTGTGTACCTTTCGTTGATTTCTGTGACTGCTTGCTTCTATTCTGTCTGTTACTACGCTTTTATCTTATATGTGCCCAGTCGGCCTATGATACCTACTGGGTACCTTATGCTTCGCATTTGGTGCTCACTCTACCCCCTGCATCTTTTTGGTGCAGATCCTAGAGTGGGACCTCGTCGTTAGATCACTGTGATTCGTGCTTGGAGATCTGTTGGGTACTACTTCAGACTGAGGGTGAGCTCTTGGCCATCGGAGCTTAGCTTTAGTTTATCTTCTGCTTCATGTACTCTATTACCATTCAGAGACATCTGTATATATTGTTTTGGATCGTTTGCACTCCATGTATGTAGTTTTGGCTCTATACTATGATACCAGGTCTTGGGGTTTGGTTTAGTTTCCGCATATGTATATATATATTCCTGTTATCTATTCTCTTCGTCTTGTTCCCTTACATTGCTTATTAAACTACTCTCCCGCTTATTTGTTAGATAGTAGCCCATTACTAACTGTCCTGGGCTACGGGGATTGGTTCGCCTACTGGGGGGTTGTAGGTGCCATCATGACCGAGAAATCGGGTCGTGACGCTAGTGTTTTTTGATTTTCATCTTGTAATTATAAGTTGATGTAGTATTTGAGATGTTGTATTATTATCCATGTTTAGTACTAGACAGTAAGTCTGAATTATGGATGATTACCGAGGTGGAAAGAATGACAGTTAGGGATGGTGATGCTAGTTTTATGGAATTGACCTAGTAGGCCTAACTTAGAGTATGCAGAGATTTAAGTTGATTAATTTTCAACAAGTGTGGTGGTGTAGGTAATATGTATATGTGATCTCTAGATTAATTGGTATCAGGTAACTAAATCATGAGACAAAGAAGAGAGCTTTAAGCATTAGAAAGTTAGACGTGTACCCAGAGTAATATGTTGGTGCATCATATTCAGAGATTCTATGGTACTATGTGTGACTAGTTTAGAAATTTTTAGGTTTTTCATTATGGAGAAATATATGTGTATATTATATGGTGTTCTTAAGAAATAAATTCAGGAGATTATAGATAAATGATGTTGAGACAGTTAGTGTAATTTCAATTCCGTTGATTTGGGTGGATATGAAATTAGAGGGGTGATGTTAGTAGACTAATAAAATAAGGTCGGCTTGTTAATTGTTAGAACCAGTGGTTATATATGCAATAAAGAATATGATTTCTCTAGTGTTAGCCTTAAGGGTAAGGAGGAAACTAAGAGATGTCTCAGGAGATGACCTAGCAAGGGTGCAACATCTTCAGTTATTACCTATCAGAGAGAGTTTAGTGCCCATGAGTATAGTGATACCCTGACCTTATAAGATTTAGTTGATTATAGCCTAGTTTGGGAGAGAGATCCGCAGATTTAGAGTGGTGACTTTCGAGCTAAGGGGGAGATGATAGAATGAGGAACCAAGTCAAGTCTTATGACTCAACTAGTATAAATTCCAAAAAGAGATATGGTGGTATATCGATTCATTCATATTCTAGCAGTTCCCTAGTAATTTAGTTAAGGTGACATCCTACTCAGATGTAATTGTTTCACGCTCATGAATAAGTTCATGTACTTCATAGAGATTCATGTCCGTGCTCAGGTTCCTAGAATGAGAAACAACCACTTTAGACAACAATCCCAGTCTTACTCTATGATTCCATGATATCAAGTTGTATGTCAAGAGACTTATTGCATATATTCTTATTTCTCGCAGTATTTTTAGTTCTATGCCCTCGGTCCTCAAGTTATGCCTTAATGGCTAATGGCACCAGGCTATACAATGTATATGCTCAGATTAAATCTTTTGAATGACTCGTGCTTATGATTTCCTTTCTCTAAGCCCTATGTTTATTCACCCATAATGGCAATGGGTGATTATAACATGTATACTCAGAATAACCCTTATTCAGGCCTTATTACTTATGTCTCATCTTAAGTGACTATGTCTCACTATGTATAAGTCAATATTTAGCAGTATCCCTTATCCTTGTCAATGATGCTCAGTCCAAATAGTGTTTTCACAACCAAGAATAGGCCTTTAGTTGAAGGTTAGGTATTAGACTAGCATGATCATGATAGATGTAGCACTTTGTGCCTCCATATTAGGTTTGAACATGGTGAAGACAAGCAGTTAGGCTCAGACCTGAGTACTTATATGTTCTAGTTTTATACTTATGATTCGTGCTTAGCCGCCTCCTCATGATATATACAAGAGTCTTCATAACAGATCAGTCCAGACCTACCAGTATCTGTTTCCTGAAACTAGAAGGCTTTACATACAGCTTAGCCCATGACACAAAGTTAAGTTCATGAGAGAATAGTTTAGTTGCCTTGCTTTAGTCATCCATTCTAGCTTGACCTTCATTCGAGGATGAATGATCCAAAGGGGGAGATATTCTAACACCCCAGAAATTCTAAGTTAAGATCCGAACCATTTTTTGTATGTTGTTAGACCCAAACCCCATGAATTTTCTATGAATCTAAGTATTAAGATCAATTCTTAAGTTTGGTAGATGTATTAGATATGAATTAGAGTCATAAATAACCTCTAGCTCAATGTTAAGTTGAAAGCCTTTCTACTGATTTAGCTTTCATGTAAGTTCTTACTAGAGTCAATTTTAAACGATCACTACTCCTATAATATAAGGAGTTAGGTGTCCTCGTACCACAAAACTAAAGGTATTTGAGTCTTCTTTCCAATGCCACTGATCTCTTATTCATCTGAATTCAGAGTAAAAGGTTATAGGTATTTTAGTGAAGCGCTGTCAGGTTGTCGAAGACCCGACGTTCATTTTCGATGGACGTGGGAAGGGACGATGCCCGTGGGAAATTTGATGTCCATTTTCAATGGCCCATGGGAGGTCTAATGTCCAGTGGGACCCCAGCCATTGAATTAGACCATTGACCCATTTTGGCCCCCAGAACCCCATGATGTGGTCCCCACAGCCAGTGGGAGTACTAACGGCTCGTGGGAAGCACCGTCCGGTGAATGTTCTGCACTTTTTTCAGCAGTTTTTCAGACTCTTTTTCCTAGGGTATTTTTGTAATTTCTTACTCTTTTAACTCCTAAACTAAGTTGTTCTAGGTCTAATTACAGGGGAATTATCCACCCTTAGGCAATTCACTTCTCATTCTCACGTTCCTATTTCAGAAAATAAGAAAAGTGTTCTTCTCTCAAGCTTCAAGACCTAGGGATTCTTCTCCAAGTCTCCACCTCTAACCTTACAGATTCTTCTTCAAGTTTTAGGCATGTAGATATTCAATAAGAGATTCTTTTCACCCTTATGTCTAAAACCTCAAGTTTTAGTTTAAATTCATGAATTTATGAAACTAGGGTTCTCACCCAAATTATGAAATTCTTGTGAATTCATTTTATTAGCATCACTACATGATTTCTAATACGAAATACATGATTTAGCATTAGTTTCTATAATTATTTCTTAAACTCGTGAATTGAGAATGAATTTAGCATGTTTGAACCTTATTGCATATTTTCAAGCAAAATGCATGTTTTTGGGTTTTACCCAACTCTGACTAGTTTCTCAAATTTAGTTTCCCTATGTTGTTTTATAATCATGATTCTTATAAAAGAACTTTATTATGCTAGAGCCTTTATGATATTATCAATCAAAAATTGTATTTTTTGAATCTATGAAACTATGTATGTTTTAAGGAAGTTCTCCATGATTTTGCTATAAGCATAATGTACACGACATATTTTTAAATACATGATTTTGGTATATGACTTACGACATGATATGGATCTTAGTCTCATAGCATTAAATTTCATGATTTGTATGCATCTTGATATGCCATCAATGTTTATGGACCAGTCTTCAAAAGTAAAGTTCATGAGTAGTATGACATCCAGATTTGTCATCCATGATTATGAATAGTTTTGACATCTAGATATGTCACATTATATGTATAAGCTATATGTATGCTTTGGGAGTAGTATTTAGCACCAAGTTGATGAGGGTTCTAGATAACCCAAGTCCAGAACTATGTTGCCACCATAAGTTACCTCTTGGCACTTAAGGATTTTTATGTTTATGGTTCTAACCTTGGCCCATTAGGACAACCTTTTTCAGTGTGGGTGTATGACACTGTACTCCATGATGCTCACATGGTTTATGTCGGTTAAGAGAAACTCTCACAAGAAATAGTTTTATGTATTTTGAATGTATATGACTCTCAGTTTTCAAGTCTAGATTTACTACTTATGAAATACACTTAAAAATATGTTTTCAGCCTATGACATGGGAATGAATCATTACTGTATGGCCTTGAGAAATTCTGAATACAAGTTAACACTTTAAACGAACTTAACGCGTAATCTATAAAGAGTTACATGGATATATGTTAAGAATAATGGTAGTGTGGATACATAATTGTGGTGTGTACAATTGTATATTTAGTTACTAGTGGGAACAATCTTTGATTATTTAAAAAGAAAAGAGAAAAGAAAAAGAAAGGAAAGAGTGGAAAAGGGTAAAAGGGCAATAAGTGAAAAGGTGGATCATTTGGTTACTTCTTTGCGTAGCAGCAACAACACTATTAGTGCTCTTCTTTATCCCTTCTTCCTTTCTTACAATCCACTCCATTAATGAGTAAGAAGGAGATTTGGAAAGGAAAAATTATATTCACATCATTAAGGAGCTCAGAAATTAAGCAAATTTTGTGCCAATCTCAAGGATTCTTCACGAGCTAAAGTTGGGATTTAAAATCTAAGAGGTAAATTCTTTACCCCACTTTTGAGCATGATTATGAATGATTATTTGAGGATATTTAATTTTAATTTTTATTAACTCTTAAAGTGGGTCTTGGTTATTGGGATTTCTAAAGGAGGGAAAAAGATAAATCAGATGGAATTTTTGTAAATTCATACTAATTGGAAAATTTAATATTGAATTTTATAAGTTAGAAAATAAGAAATTCACTCAGAACAATGATTAAGGAATTTAATCAACCTTGGGCATAAGTGGATAATATTGGAATGAATTGTTAGATGAACCTACGGGTTATTAATGAATATATATATGTTTTGTGTATGTAGTTGATTGGGTTGGTTGCGTAAAGGCTACACCGAGGTGTGTTGAGTTGTTGGAATCTCGACGTACTACTCTTAGCTTGGGAAGCATCTAAGATATGTAAAGCTAAAACTTCCTTCGCTGTAAGGCACCACCCTACGTCACATGTTCCCTCTATAATGATCAAATAGCCTACATGAAAAATGAAAATAAGGTTTTTAGTTGCTTCACGTGTCATTCTCTTGTTTAACCATAAAAGCTTATACATACTCTTATTACTCCCTTCGCGTTAACTTTTTTATTATTTCACATGATTGTAAGTGTCTTTACTTAAAATACCTAAAATTCACCCGATGTGGTCATATATATGTGTCACGCACTATAAGTGAAATAAATGGCCATAGTATAACTACACTAGCTTATGTAACAACCTATTTGATATAGCCATAAGTTAAAGCGAGAACTAGCATTTGGATAGTGATATTATATTCAGAAAGTTAGGTATTATATAGAGATCTTACTTAAATAGTTTGACAATCTTTACCATAGATTATATATCATAGGCCTTTAAGGGCTTTAATTGATAAAAGTTAGCGATGAGAGGGTATTCATAGGGTTTACTTGACACACTTGCGCGATGCTATTCTGTGCACAGGATTGACATCTGACCATTATAGTGAGCCCGAATCTTGTGTCGTACCCGCCTTTGTGGCACTGTTTGTATTTGGAGTCAGCTGGAACATCATGCACTAGTTTCCATAACTCGAGCCAATATATGGCACATATGGCCTGCGGGCAGACCCTTATAGTGAGCCTTCAAAGGGCATACCCTGTATTAGACCACGATTATTGCTATACGTATAAAATTATTGCAATGAGTACTTGAGAAACATATACCTTACAGGTGACCTAGATCGCCTTTGATAGGCCATCACATGTTCATTTTTATTAAATATAGTGTTAGTAGGTCACCTAGGCATGCCATAGGGGTTATATTATAATGAATGTTTCTTTGAATGTTATATGAAGAACTAATAAGGTTGGTGTATAGATTACTGTTTCATATCGTACATTTATTATTTGTTTATGCTCATAATTCTTTCATTTTGACATTTGAATCATATGAGCTTCCATACTTGTCTACTTGTTATTCTATCTGGTTTACATACAAGTACATATTGTATATGTACTAACATCAATACATTCGGAGCACTATATTTTTTTTACAAATACAGGGTCAGGTTCATACGGAAGCATACACCCGCGTTTGGTTCCCTGCGCCTTCAATCGGTATTTTGGTGAGCTCCATCTCCATCTGGAGCCATATTATGTTTAGTATTTTTGGTTATATGTATAGATATTTAGTTGGGTACATCAAGGCCTGTCCCAAGTAGTTATTAGTTGTATAGCATTTTGTACTCTTTAGAGGTTTCCTAGACATTATCTAGTGTTTTGTTGTAGAATTGTTTTTTCAAATGACTCTATGGTATATATATGTAGCACATGTTAGTTTTCCGCTAGTTTATTGGATTATTACTTTGTATACGTCATAGATTACTCATAAAGCATATGGACATACAGTTCTTTTCAGCCTCTCCAATTTGGGGCGTGACAAACTTGGTATTAGAGCCTAGGTTTAATTGTCCCAGGGAGTCTGCGAAGCCGTGTCTAGTATAAACTTACTTATCAACGTGTTTTGTGCCACATTTATAATTAAGGGACTACATGGGCATTTAGGAATTTGTCTTTCATTTGTAATCTAGAACGTGCGATAGAGCTACGTCATAGAAAGTTTCTTCTTACTCATATTCTGATTATTTGTGATACAGATCATGTCTACTCCTGTAATGACCCTTCCGGTCATTTCCACGTATAAGTTTCGAAGTCAAGCAAATCAACAAAAGATATCGTAAGATCTTTAACAAATTTTCTGAACTTTGGGTCAAATATCTCAGGGCTTTTCTCTCAATATATAAAGAGTTAGAAGTCCCCCAAAATACCAAATCGAAGGTCTACGAGTCTAGTTTCCAACGCACAAAACCTCACATCCAACTGATCTTGGAGTAAAAAGTTATGACTGTTTTACCGCGGACTATCTGGCAGAAAACGAGTTGCGAATCGGGTCGCGAACCGGGTCGGGTCAAACTCGATTTAAGCCCCGACTTCACGTTTTAAAACGCCATTTCAGTTCCGAAACAGTAATAAAACATAAGGGAGGATCCCGAGAGAATTCTTGAGTATCAAAATCGTGCGTTGGCGAATTACGAGCCTAAACTTAAGAATTTTATTAGCATCGTGCGTGTATTGGAAAATATTTTATTTAAAAGTTGAATTTGGTAAAAACTATAGTAGTATTGCCTTTTAAAAATATTTTAAAGGTTTATGGGAAATATTTTTGAAACGTTATAATTGTATATGTATTTATTTTATAATGTTTTTATACATTGTATTATTTTAACGGAGATAGTAAACTTAATTACGTTGAAATTTATTAATATAATATAGTAGGTTTTGTTTGAAATAATTTTCTATGAATTATGGTATATTTAAAATATTATATTTATTTTACCACGAACTTATGCAATACCCGAATATATAAATAACGGGACGAAAATATTGCTTTGTTGCCTTGCAAATGCCACCTCCACTCCACGTGTAGGTGGAGGGAGTGGCCAGCAAGCATTATCAGCAAATGGTGGCATCACTGGAAAGCTTATCATTCAAGTATTATAAATTATCCATTATGAGTATTACTTTCCAATTTCAAATAGTTAATGAAACAGAGACCAATTCGTCATTGTTTAATTACTATGCTTATGATTGGAGAGGTTGTGGAGAAAAATCATTTTGATGATTTATTCGGTTACCGAAAGAAAATCAATTATCTACGTCAAGTTGTTCCATCCCAAATCTGATTTCGATTCCGATTTAGTTTTGGATTTTCTTGGAGTGGTTCGAGCTTGGACATCGTTGTTCTAGCAGCTTGTCGTCGGACGACAGGTAGGTTACGGTTTATTTTCCCTAGACTCCGTATATATAAAATAAAATTGTATTAATAGGCATCCTTGGGTTGGACTATTAGGTTGGCACCACAGACCTCGACCGCGTTATTCATGTCCACCTACTTTTGTTCCTCCGTTGCTTGTAGTATTTGCCAATATATTTTATTTACCCTTGTGGTCCTGTGAGGCCTTGTTGACTCCGGAACATAGAAGGTGGAATTTTGGGAATGTCCGCGAGTCCCGGGCATAGAATTATCCTTCTAGGCTGGTTATGCTTGCTGAGTAGCTGTGAGCCTGTGCAGGGTCGATAGGTTGATTGTGAGCTGCGGAGCAGCTATTGTGTGTGATCATACTATTTCCATGCATATAAAGAGGTTTTATCCATGTTTTACTGTGGTTTTGGCTTCGGGCCTACTGGCACTGCTTTCTAAACCTTGCATGGCCCGGGGGGCCCGTTTTTGATGGAAATGATTTGGAAATGGTTGATTTGACTTGTGAGTATTCTTGGGTAAAAGAAAGTAAAAGTATGTTTTAAGACACCAGTTTTACTACTACACTAAGACTCGGCAGGGCCGGAAGTGCTAGTTGAGTTTTCTTGGCTACTTGAGGATGATTTTAGCTCGGTCGGACGAGCACGCTGAGATGACTTTTTTTAGCTGTTTAGACCGCGGTTACGTCCGGGCACCCTGGAGTGGTCTTTTGAGAATTTTCCTACTACTTTAGTCTGACAGGGTCCTGGGCAATGTGCAATTATTACAGCGTAGAGACTGGGTCTCCATCCTGATACCGGACTTGCTTCCGGACGACATGTTCTGATACTGAGTTTTAGTATGGGGTCTGGGACCTCCATGGACCTTGCCATCCGGGCCAGGGGCTACGGGCTGCGTGTGCCGGAAGAGGGGTATACGGTGGAGTAGAGGTATACGGGCAGTGTCCTTCCATTGAACCTACCTGCTGGGCCGGATCGGCGCCGGAGGAGGTACATACAGAGATACCATGGCACTTGAGATCTTCATGCATCATATCATTCATTGATTGAGGCTCCACCCTTGTTTGTTGTTTGTTGATTGTACGCTCCGGTAGTATGGGATGCCGGAGGGTTTGTTTTCACTTGTTTGTGTTCCTCGGTTGTATGGGCGGCCGGGGGACTGTAGGTAGACTTTTGCTATTTACTTACAGAATTGTTCTCTATTATAGATAAGTATGAGATTGGTATGATTAGTTGAGTTTGATCCATGTCTCTGAGCATGCCTATTATTACTCTTTCTCTCTTTTTCCTACCCTTGAGGTTACCGGTATACCGTCCATTTCGTAAACTTATTTTGTATACACTGTTATTGGAAGGATCCCAGGTGCGTTATTCCTTACTTTCGCCTGTGCCTATGGTGTGTATATTCTGCTTACTAGCCTCATATGTGGTTCTGTTGATTTCCCTCTGGGCTAGTTCCTGTGTACCTTTCGTTGATTTTTGTGACTACTTGCTTCTATTCTGTCTATTACTACGCTTTTATCTTATATGTGCCCAGTCGGCCTATGATACCTACTGGGTACCTTATGCTTCGCATTTGGTTCTTACCCCTACCCCCTGCATCTTTGGGTGCAGATCCTAGCGTGGGCCATCGCCATTAGATCGTTGTGATTCGTGCTTGGAGATCTGTTGGGGACTACTTCAGACTGAGGGTGAGCTCTTGGCGATCAGAGCTTAGCTTTAGTTTATCTTTTGCTTCATGTACTCTATTACCATTCAGAGACATCTGTATATATAGTTTTGGTTTATTTGCACTCCATGTATGTGGTTTGGCTCTATACTATGATACCAGGTCTTGGGGTTTGGTTTAGTTTCTGCATATGTATGTATTTATAGTCCTTTTATCTGTTCTCTTCATCTTGTTCTCTTATTTGTTAGATAGTAGCCGATTATTAACTATTCTGGGCTACGGGGATTGGTTCACCTACCGGGGGTTGTAGGTGCCATCATGACCGAGAAATTGGGTCGTGACAATTAGGTCCCTAGATTTTAGTCAATTCCTCAATTTTTCCATGAACTGTTCAGACCTGGGGTTCCTAAAACTTAGGTATTCATTGTAAGTCAGTTGTTGTAGCTTCCATGGTACCCATTTACAAGTTCTTGGAGAATTATCATAGTTTCTTGTATAAGACCAAGAAACCCTAATTTGTGTTAATTCCAGTATTTCATAGATTATGCTTGCTAGGCAATTTAGATAGGCAATCATGCTTCAAAAATTGAATGCCATATCTTTCAGTATAAGTATATTGCATTCTAAGTTAATTATCAGTACTTTGAGCTATCCATTATTTCAGTGCATTGTTGTTTATATTCAGTTGGGAGTAGACTTAGTATCGAGCGGACAAGGGGATGAAGGTTTAGCTGTCATTTTAGGCTAAGACCTTTAGTAGGAGTCCCCAAGTCATAGAACTACGACACCACTATAGATATTAAAGAAGTTAGCTATCACACTATGCTGCACATACTTGTCCCTTGAGGACATCAGTTTAGTGAATCCACGTCAGACTTGTTTGTACCATTGGTAAGGTATGAACACCCTTGATCAAGGGTTACCGGTTGGCCCCATAGTTAGCTCAACTTAGGGTAAGTCAGTTAATAGTATCTTCCACAGTCAGACTCATATTGCATTAACCTCATATTCAGTACTCTGTAAAATATGTGATATACTCATGATATTTATTTGGTCATTGCATCTAATCTTACTTCTTAGTTTATACTTCAGTATATATATATTTCCATGTTCAGTTGTTATGTTGTTTAACTTAGTTCATATGCCGCATGCTCAGTACATTCTAAGTACTTACGCATACTTTTGTGCTACATTATTTTATGATGTAGGTTTAGGCATTCAGTATCCAGACTGTGCTTACTCGATTTCCAATCTGTACTCAACAGCTTCATTGGTGAGTCCTCATGGTTCGAGGATGATAGACATGCTTTACTTTGAGTATTTACTTCTCAGTTTTAGTCTTGCTAGAGTTAGATGGGGGCATATCCCAGCAACTCATATCAGTTAGAGGCTTTCATACATAGACTAAATTCAGCTTGAGTTATTAGTATTGTTTTTAGACTTTATTACACTCTCTTATATGTTTAATATTCAAACATTATTGTTTTAGGCTTTTCCCCATTTCAGTTCTTAAACTATTTTCAGCTTCCACACAGTATAAGCTTTTAACTTGAAATTGTTTAGATATGCCACACCATGGGTTATCATGGGGTCACTTGTGACTCTAAGTACCGTGTTAAGTCTAGGGGGTAGCCTCAGGGCATGACAGATAGACATAGATTCCATGTATGGTGACTATTAGAAATGAGTACTTTTATATCCTTGTGAGGGTATTCAGTGAATTATGTAAACTTGCTATCATTGTTTTTTGATTGCCTCTCATTTGGGTATTTCATGTGAATTGATGCATATTGGTGTCTGGTTTATCTTAGTTGGTTCATTTGACGACTGCTGTTGACTTGAATTAAGATGATTATTTATTGAATAAATTATTTACTAAATATTGAAGAGCCTTTTCTCGTTATTTGATTCAATGTCTATGGTTATTGTTAGACCATTTATGGCTATACTTGGCATGCATACATGAGTAGTTATTGATGTCCTAAATGGAAAAGCTGAAACGAATGAGTTTATCTTTGTAACTATGTTAAAAGGGTTAGAGATAACTCCTAAGATTGATCAGAACTTAGAAGGTTAATATAATTGTTGTGAATTTAAGTAGAGTAATGAACGAGGTGGGAACATAGTGAAAAAAGGGTGAAAGTGGTGTGAATCGAATTGTTAGTTGTCATGTTTATCTTGTTGACTTTATATGGTGTTGCATGATCTAATCCTAGTCGGCCGATGATACCAACCAATATGTGTGGTTGTACTGATTCTACTCTTGCTACATCATTTTTGGGGTGGTCATATTGCAGGACCAATTGAAGTTCTTATGTGAAGCGGCAAGTATTCATCAATAGCTTTTGCTCATCCTATTTCAATGATATGTGCTGTGTCTTTTGATTTTGTCCTTCATTGTATTAGAGACTTTGTATATGTCTAGACTAGGTCCTTGGAAATATATTGTTTTTTATTATATTTTAAAAACTTTTGAATGATTTTGTCAGTATTACCATGGTTCAATAAATTTGTTTTAATGACTTTCACATGCTTATGGTTAGGTGATATAGGGTTCTCCTATCTAGATAGATTAGAGTAAGTACATTCACGACTTATCATAATTGGGGTCATGACAGTTGGTATTAGAGCCTAGGTTAGCGGTCTTACAAGTATAAGAGCAATGTCAAGTAGAGTTATGTGGATTGGTATATTGACGTCCTCATCAAATCTTTGGAAGTTATGAGGCATTTAGAAGTTGTTTAACTTTCTTCTTCTCTATCGTGTTTTCTCAGTTTGTTATCTCCCTGAGTTGAGTTCAATTGGTATCTAGCCAATTTTAATTAGTATCTCAACATGCATAGTTGGTATTTGGATGAATTTAATGGGTATATAGTCAATTTCAATTGATATGTGGTTGAACCCAATTGGTATCTAGCCAATTCCAATTGGTATCTAGCCAATTCCAATTGGTATCTGACTATAAGAGTTATGATAAAATATGAGTATTGATTTCTGTAAAGTGTCCATAGAAAGTGTTGCTTGAATTATTGATTGAAAATTCCTTGTGTTAAGATTATGAGATAATAAGGTAAATAAGTTACACTTATGCTTTGACTGTTGTGTTTGTGGTTGTTTGTGAGGTAGTTCATACTATTATTGCTTACGTGATTGTCTATGGCATTATTGATTATGGTTGATACACTTGTTAACCTTATTGAATTACTTTCTATTGTGATGTTATGGTTGTGATTTTAGAGTGGAGGCTATGGTGATACCGGGTATGATTTATGTACTCTCATTAAAAACTCTATATGATTGACTGGATTTTTGATTTGGTTAAATGGTTATTTTGTTATATATGCTGATGTCTGTGTTGATAAGTGTTCTTACTGGGAGTGTTGCTATAGTTGGATAATACTGGAGTTAGAATGATATTGCTGTTTATGTATTCGAGTGAATAGGCTTGGTAAACTGTTATTCATTCTTGATGTGAAAAAATATAAAATTGGATTATGTTAGAGGGTCACCTATGATGTAACTACATCCTAGCATAATAACATGGTTGGTTAAAAGGTTCACGACTTTAATTAACCAATTCGTGTGTATTCTTGAAACGTGAGTTAATTCTGTGGAAATTGTTTCTTGTGGTCTGAGTGAATAAGTGGAAGCGTTGAAGCTACTAATTGGTTATTCATTGGACCTAGTTGTTATGGACTGCATATATATATATATATATATATATATGTGTGTGTGTGTATATTGGGCGTAGAAGGGGGATCTAGTGGTTGATTCACGTAGTTGGATTAAGGAAAGGTTGGCAAGTGGCGTTCATGAGTTCTAGCATGTTTAGAGCAAGACTAATAACTTATTATGTCCATTCGGTGACTTGAATATCCTGAAGATTATGGATTTGATTAGTATTAACGAAATAAGAAGGTATGGTTCTATGTAACTATGTTAATATGATCTCAACTCGAATAGACTAAGGTGAATTGTGGTAAGAATTTATATGTTAATGAAACTCATAGTTGTGTGTTTGTTGCTGTTTGTGCTTTAGATGAATTATCCTAGTACGCTAACCATTGAGGTATAAAAAAGAGTCATAACATAGATGTCCCAAGGGGAAAACATGGTGTAGCATAGGGTGGTACTGTAAGTTATAAATTTTTAAGGTGTAAGTAACCTACTAGATATTTTCCTACCGCAAGAGTGACAGACCTCGGGGTAGTATGAATTTTGTTGACAATATGGTTTGGTGTGGTTTAGTTTTGAATTATGGATCATGGTGTTATGTTTGTTGGTGTTGTATTCGTTATAGTAAAGTGAAGGCATAAGAACTTGGCCAGAAAAATCCCTAGAATGAGAGTTGAAAAAAACCTCAGGCTAGGGTGAGCTTCGACAAAAATCTTGAATCCTATGCCTTAGAGATGGTTGGGGTCTCATGGGTTGTTGTATGATTATGTGTTGTCCATTTATGGATAGTCGAGGGGCTTAGGGTTTCATAAAACTCCGGTTATGGTGGTTATGGTGTTGGGATTGATCCCTTATGTCTAGAAATCAAGGTTGCATTGTAAAGTGTGGAGTTTTGAGGAAAGTTCCGACTTTTTATTTTGACCTTTGTCGTGATAAGGCGATCTCTCATCTTGACGAGTCATCATAGCAAGTCATCCTCATCTTAGCGACTTATCACGATGAGACCCAACTCATTGTGACGAGTAATAGGGCAGATTCTCTAATCGTAAGTCAAGTAAGGTTCAATATAAGTGACTTTGAGACTAATTTCCTTCTAATTCCCACCTCGTGCCTCTCTTCTTCAACCAATGTTCATTCAAGGACAAATGGATGGTCAATTGGTATCTAATATAATGACCCATTCCATCGTTACCAAAAATATCTGTGGTAAAGGCATAAGATCTTAATTTCAATAGGTGTTACAATCAATTCTTTAGTGTGGGAGTGCATTAGACATGAACTAAGGTCTTACAAAACCATTAGCAAAAATTTGAGTTGAAAACGTTCTTACTGATTGAGTTTTGATAAAAGATTTTGCTAGGGTCAACATCAAACGAGCACCTCTCCTAGAATATTAAGATTTATAAGCCCAAGATTGACCAAATTAAAGATCTTTGAGTTTTCTTTCGACACCGATCGTTTATTATTTCATTTCTAGAGTAGAAGGTTATGACCATTTTATTGAAGGGCGTATGTGCTGGAAAATGAGGCTCATCGCAACAAAGGGTTGCTCGTCATGATGAGCCATCGCGATGAGCTATAGGTCCTTGAAATGAAGATCTAGAAGTTTATATGCTTATTTTGATGGGATTTAGGTCCTAAAATCAAAATCCCTGTTCTAAAGCCCTAAAGGGGCGATTTTCTCAAGGTTAGGGTGAAAATTCTTCGTTAAGGTACGATTATTTACTCCCTTTTTACATCGTTTAATCCGTTCTTCTTCTAGAATCTTTATAATGAGGAATTGTGGTGAAATTCTTGTGGGTTAGAAATCTAGGTCCATGAAATTGTGGGAAAACCGTATGGATATATGTGTTATCACCTAGAATTTCTTCTAGATTTTTATCTAACGCTTCCTAACATTAAATTGTTATTCTAAAACATGAATTTTGGTTGTTGGAAACCTTGAGTTCAATAAAAATGGGACCTTTAGCATTAAAACTTCATTAATGGAGATAAAGTGAGTTTGATAGAACTAGTTAATCATTAATTGACCCTTGAGTAATGATATAGACCATGAACAAACATAGAATTAGTGGGTTTGTATTCCCAAAGTCTTTATTTTAAGAGTAGTTGATAAATTACTCTTATAATTGTTTGTTAATTAGATAATTATATATTCTGGAGCATGAAGGAGAGGAGGAGTATCAGTGGTATGGCTTGCTTCTCCCAAGATCTTCGGTTGAGGTAGGTTATGATTTATTAGTAGTAGACTCAAATTTGCTCAATGTATACACTATGTAGAATTGATGGGAGAATACATTCTTCCTCTGTACTTATCAACTGTAAAGAGTAACAAGCCAAATCATGTAAGAGTGCCTCATAGCCTGCCACTAAAGAATTTCCCTACTCAATATTAGCAAATTCATCCCTCTTTCTGTCCCTCATAGTAAGCGGAGCATACTTCTTCAAAAACACTAGGTAGAACTTACTCCAAGTCATAGGGAGTGGCCCATTAGACCTGTATTCAATATATGCCCTCCACCATATTTTGGAATCCCCATGCAACTGAAAAGAAATAAATTCCACACCATACCTCTCAACAATACCCATCCTATGCAGTCGCTCATGACAGTCAATGATGAATTCATAAGCATTCTCAGACTCCAACCCATGAAATACCAAAGGTTTCGTCTTCACAAACTTGTAGAAAAGGTCATTATTTCCACTAGTCATCACTGAGCCTATCATTGGTCGCGGAAACATATCTCTCTCAGAAGCCGCATCCATTCGAGGAGACATAGCATAAACATGTTGCACAGTGGGAACTGGAGGAGTAGCTCCATTCCCTGCCAATCCACTCAGAAAACTCAGAACTTGCTGAATCACATCAGACGACATCAGAACCGGCGCTACACTTACCTAAATTGGAGCCACCCCTATCCTATGAACTGGTACAACCTTGTCATTCTGAATCTGAACCTCTTCTTCCTCCACAACATCCGGAATATTCTCTTGTGGGAGATGAGATGCTGACCTTTCTTGAGCTGGTGCTGCGGCCCAAGATACACCCCTGGTGGGTGTGCCTCTCCCTTTACTTTCTATTCCACTTACGCTTCCTCAATCACAAATCATAACCTCAACGACTGATTTGGGCATTGCTGCTCTAGCCTATGAAACACGAGTTCTCACCATCTGCGAGAATAAGAGCGAAGAGGTTATATACCAATTTTGATTGACATATACCAATTGGAATAAAGTAATAGCATGTAGATAGAAGGAAGTTGAAGTTTCCTAAAGTCCTATAGCCTTCTAAAGAAAAGTACATATATCTCTATATTGTTCTACAAGACTCTACTAGATACGTTCTTGTATGATAACATCAATGAACTGGGGGACTTGATACAAACTTTGTCATGACCCAAATGACCGTGAGTGGCACCCACACTAAATCGCCAATGGGAGAACCAATCAACCCAAGCTTTACCCTTATACTTAACCAATTTTAGAAGAGATAGAATAAAAACCAACTTTATTAAAGTTATAATGAAGTCAAACTAATATAATTAATGCATAAATGATTCACTAACTAAAACATATCCTAAGAACTGAAAGTTATTGTACAAGAACTCTAGTCATAAACAATGTCTAAGATATCCGAAAAATAACTAAAATAGCAAAGAGTTTCATCATCCGGAGGAAGGACAATAACTCAAGGAGGATCCATGGCAGCCCATAAAGTAGTGCTCACCCTTGGATCGCAGTGTCAATTGCCTAGGCTAGAGAAGGTCGTGTCTCATCCTCTAGAACATGGTCTGCACTCAACAAAAAAAGAGTACATAATAGTATCAGTACAAAATACTATATATTGGTAGGTATCATAGGTCGACTCAGTTTAGAACATATATATAATAGAATCAAACAACAAGTAAGAGGCACTTCAACACTTAGCATGTGATTCAGTCAATAGATAGTCATCTCAAGTCAAGTCAACAATAGTAATATCAAGGCCATACAAGTGACCAAATACCATCACAAGAACATAAAATAATTCATTTCTGAAAGTCATAACACATGGAATCTATGTCAATCTATCTCTCATCGATACAACTATTACCTCTAGTCTCATCTTAATACACCATACCATCTTACCATGGCCGACCATGAAACAATGTAATGTTAAAATAAAAAGTGTACACAAATGCTAAGGAGTCTTACTCTGCCCAACTAGCCCTGACATGTAGGGGACACACTAGGGTTTATGTACTTGCAGGAACTATTCAACATAAATATTAATCCATACTGATGTGGTACCCGATCGAATAATAAGTGACAATGTGAACATGTACCAGCATAGTACCAGATTCCATATAAGTAACAATATCAACTTGTACCAATATGGTACCTAATCTCATAATAAGTAACAACATCAACCTGTACTGGCGTGGTACCCAATCCTATAATGAATGATAATGTCAATGAACCTATGGTTCTCATACCTATATCTTATGATATACACAGGGCACTAAATTACACTTATACTTATTCATCTCAGTTGATGCATCAACTCATGTACACCTAGCTAATTCATTCAAGCTCAATATGAAAACACATCTCATTTCAAACATGTCCGAAGACTAATCTCAAGATAAGTAGTTCAACCACATACATGTACTAAAATAAGTTTCAACTCTAATTGAACCATAACCTACCTCGAATGAAAAATTACCACCTGCAAGCTACTTTGCAACTGCCTTGTCCTTCCTTAACACTTCGGATTATTCAAAGTCTATAAAGAATCTTATACAAGGTTAATTAATCATTTACCCTCTACTTCAGGCCATGGGAATTTAGACCACTAATTCTACCTTTATCCGAGATTTGTAGCATTCTTCAAGGGTCAATTAACCATTAACTAGTCTCATAACCTTTATAAAATCAATACCCAAAGGATTTCTAATCAAGTTAACTGCTTTTTAAGCATTTTTATGCCTAAAAGTCTCATCTTTATGGAACCAAGGTTCCCTTTTAGCCTTGATCATATTAAGAACTATTAATTTCATGCCAGAAATCATAAAAATGCATCCTAGGATTAATTCTAGGTTAAATTACACGTATCCATAGGGTTTTTGTCATATGTCATTCTTTTAGGACTCAAACTCAAGAATTCCACCATTAATATCCCCCTCCAAAGGTACTACAAGGATTAATATTTATTAAACGAAGGGCTTTACAGAGTTACTTACCTCAAGTGAAGGAAAACACCCTAGTTCTGGGGAAAAAGGCCTCTCGAGCCCTAGAACAAAATAGGAGTTGTCGGGAAATAACACAAAAATCTGAAATAAGTTCAGGTAATCTGCTCTTCTTCTCATCACGATGAGCTGAGTCTCATCAGGACGAGTCACCATGACAAGGATTGACTCATTATGATGTCTCATTATGATGAGGTGTCCTCTCATTGCGATGAACTGCAATTTATAAAATATCAAAAACTCACCCAAAGACCCTTAGTTCACAACATATTTCATTTTTTGGACATCACAAATTATTTCGAATGCGGAAACTACCATAACTGGAGTTCTACAAACTTGATTTTTGTCCCAAAACTTCTTACAGAACCCTATGGTAGTCGTCTAACCATAAATGGAAACCACACTATCATTCCATGGACCATAAGGACTATAAAACCCCAAACATCTATAAGGTACAAAATACTAGATTTTTGTCAAAGCTCACCCTAACCTGAGATTTTACCAACTTTTATCTTAGGGAATTTTCTAGCCGAGTACTTATCCCCTGACTTTACTATAATGATAGAATAGGTCATTATGATCAATCGGTTCCATATACAATAATACATCAAAAAAGAGAGGAGCAAATGATCAAATAATAATAATGAGGAGGCATTATGCTTTTGAAGAGCCTACGACATAACACTTCATGAAACCTCATGAGAGGTTTACATAATTAGGAAATTATAAAGTAATGAGATCTCAATAACTTATTGTAACACCTCCATTTTTTTTTACCTTTTAGTTGCTTTTTATGTCATTTCGGGCTTGAAAACATAGTTGTATGACCCTTATATGACTTAAAAATTATTAAGGATGAGTTTCAGGGCCTAGTTTAAAGTTCTAGGTATGAGAATTGACCAGTGCATTATGGAGGAGATTTCTTGCATTGGGATCTGCACCATACCTATCAATAAACTTCAGAATACCTGCAAAGAAGCCCCAGGCGCATTAGGAGGCACAATGCGCCAAAGAAAAGGCGCTATGGAAAGCGCAGTGATGTTTTTTTAAACTTTATCTAATTAAGGGCAGTTTTGTCCATTCACCCAACTAAAACACTTAGTATGACTACTAATCTCTCAAAAATGTCTACACATAGTCTTTAATCGACAAAATATTCTCTCAATTTCTCTTCCAAAGCTCCAAAGTCAGAAGTCTCTTCAAGCAAGGTCTAGTGCTCTCCAAACAAGGTTTCTATGAGAATTCTCTCTATCTTAGGTATGTAAGGTTACCATAGTATGGAAAATACATTCTTGCCATGCCCAACTATCTAAAGATTTAGTTTTAGAAAGAATAAAGCTAGGGTATTCACTCAAGGTTCCTCAGTTAAATTCCCTAATTTCTCAATTGATTATTGTTGGAATCTAGTTACAAAAAAAGTTAAATACTATGTTATGGCTATATTTGGCATGCATACGTGAGTAGTTGTTGATGTCCTAAATGGAAAAACAAAAATGAATGAGTTTATCCTTGTAACAATGTTGAAGGGGTTAGAGATAACTATTAAGATTGATTAGAACTTAGAAGGTTAATACAATTGTTATGAATTGTAGTAGAGTAATGAACGAGGTGGGAATAGAGTGAAAAAGGGTGAAAGTCGTTTGAATCTAATTGTTAGTTGTCATATTTATCTTTTTGACTTTATATGGTGTTGCATGATCGAATCTGGGTCGGCCGATGATACCTACCAGTATGTGTGGTTGTACTAATTCTACTCTTACTACATCTTTTTTGGGGTGTAGTCATATTGCAGGACCAATTGAAGCTCTTATGTCAAGCGGCAAGTATTCATAAATAACTTTTGCTCATCCTATTCCTATGATGGGTTGTGTGTCTATTGATTTTGTCCTTTATTGTATTACAGACTTTGTATATGTCTAAACTAGGTCCGAAGGTTTTGTTTTTTTATTATATTTTAAAAAATTTGAAAGATTTTGTCAGTAATTCCATGGTTTATTAAATTTGATTTAATGACTTTCATATACTTATGGTTAGGTGATATAGGATTCTCCTATCTAGATAGATTAGAGTAGGTGCCTTCACGACCTATCGTAATTGGGGTCATGACAGTTGGTATTAGAGACTAGGTTAGAGGCCTTACAAGTATAAGAGCAATGTCAAGTAGAGTTTTATGGATTAGTGTATTGACGTCCTCATCAAATCTTTGGAAGTTATGAGGCATTTAGAAGTTGTTTAACTTTCTTCTTCTCTATTATGTTGTCTCAGCCTGTTGTCTCCCTGAGTTGAGTTCAATTGGTATCTAGACAATTTCAATTAGTATCTCGACGTGGATAGTTGGTATTTAGATGAATTCAATGGGTATCTAGTCAATTTCAATTGATATATGGTTGAACCCAATCAGTATCTAGCCAAATCCAATTGGTATCTGACTATAAGAGTTGTGATAAAATATGAGTATTGATTTTCGTAAAGTTGTAATGACCCTCCCGGTCATTTACACGTGTTCACCTTTTTTGTATTGTTAGAGCTTGATTGTTGTGGCCCCAAGTTATTTATGTCTTGTTGGGATTAGTAGTTCAGTGACCAGGTTGTTTGTTTGGTCTTTTTAGCCGTTCCTTGTTTTAGAACTTTAGGGTTTTGAAATCGTCGACTTTAGTTAACATTCTTAGTGAACATTCTCAGAATCGAATTTTGATAGTTTCGCTAGCTTTGGAGCGTGGACCTTGGTCTAGTGGGACCTTTGGTCGGGATCCGAGAGCTTTTCATCTTGGAATTCTCTCTCATTCTATGTTTTCAGGCTAGTTAGGCTTGTTGGTTGACTTTGGTCAACATTTGGAGAAGACGACCTCGGATAGAAATTCCATCAGTGTTGTTAGCTCCGGAATGTCGAGTTTGTGTTATGTAGTTTGTTGGTTCAGGTGTCGGGTGAGCCGAGCTCATTTCAAATGTTTGGTTGGCGTAAGTAGTGTTGACTTAGATTAACATCCCTCCGAGACGACCTCGTATGGAAGTTTTATCAACTCTGTTGAGTGCGGAACATTGTTTCCACTCTGTTAACATTATTAGTTTGTTAATATTGGTTTTTGATTATGTCCGGAATGCCCCGTTGTGTTTTTCAAAAGTTGTAGATTTTACTGTTGCAAATGCAGTCCTCAGGCCTTAATCGTGATTGCGATCCCTTTTCCTCGTGATTGCGATGAAGTGCCTAATCCCTTGCTCATCGTGATCGCGACGACCTTTGTCGCGACCGCAATGAAACTCTCTCTCCATTGTTCTTCATGACCGCGTGGCTAGTCCTCGCGATCGTGATGGTCTAGCTAGTGTGGTCCTCGCGACCGTAAGGGGTCCCTTCACGATCACGATGAAGGACCCTGGGTAGTATATAAACCCCCAACTTCATTTTCTTCACTCTAAAAACTTATTTCTCCATTGATAATATCTCGAAGCTCGTCTAAGCACTATTTTGACTCAATTCTTTGTGTTGGGGTGCAAATTTCTTGGCCTTGAACATTCCTCCATCATCATTGGTGTGTTTTATCCGCTTAAATTCGTTAAATTCATCCCCTTTGATTCTTAATTTGTTCTTGAAGTGGATGGATGTTTTGAGCCATTTTTCCTGGTTAAATTTCTTCATATTCTGAGCATGCACACTTAGGAGTGTGGTGATCATGGTGCACGCTTCCATTTTTTGTTTCAAGTTGCGAGGCCCATAGGCCCACTGGTGACCCAAATTTTAACCCAGCTATTTCTATAGCATTATGGGTATCGTTAGACTTGTTTTGATATGTAGATTATTGTGTTGATAGTGTTTTTGTTAATTGGAGCATCATGGAGCAGTTAGAGCCTGGACAACACCATTTCCATAACTAGTCATCGGATGACAGGTAGGTTATGGTTTTCCTTACCTAGACTATACGTATATAGGCTATACCTGTATTAATTAGCATCCTTCGGTGGGTTATTATAGGTTGGTACCCCAGACCTTGTCTGCCTTTTCTGTCCATTTAATTCATATGTTGATTGTAGTATTTTTATGAGTATTGTATATTAGACTTGTGGTCCTGTGTGGCCTTGTATTGACTCTAGAACATAGATGGTGGGTTATTTGGGAATGTCTGCTAGTCCCGGACATAGAGATATCCTTTTAGGCTGGTTATTATCTATTGTAGAGCTGAGAGCCTATGTAGGGTTGGTAGGAATTGTTTGTGAGCCATTGGGCTATCCTTTTTTTTGTGAGCATATCATTTATGCAAAGATTTTTTGCATGTTTTACTACTGATTTGTCTTAGGGCTGACTATAAATGGTTTTCTAAACTTTGCATGGCCCCGAGGGACCATTTTCGGTACATGACTTGGAAAGGACTTTTAGATTGACTTTTATAAAACCTCTCAGAGTAGAGGGGATATTATGATGATTTGACTACTGGTCTTTATTCTGATACTAGGCTCGGCTGGGTCGTAGCACTAGATATTACTTTTGACAGATTTAGACCCGGATACGAGCTGGCACCCTGTTTAGGGATTTTGATACTTGATTTTAGTTTTAGACCTAGATATGCTACGGGCACCCTCGATGAGGGTTATTGAGACATGACTAATGCTTTAGACCCATATATCCTCCGGGCATCCTCGATGGGGGTTATTAAGATTACTACTACTGATTTAGACTCGGATCAAGTCTGAGCAGGTACTACGAGATCTCGACTATTGAGATATATTGAGTTTCGTGTTAGTATGTGGTCTACGAGTAGACCTACATGGACCCTACCATTCCGAACTAAGTGTTACACACCGATGGTGACTTGAGGGAGGGGATGTGCAATGTAGTTGAGGTACTCAGGAGATTTCCTTCTATGGATCTCGTCTTTATTGGACCTTTGGGGCACCGGAAGGGGTAACATATAACACTGCAATCACACTTGGTTAAAAATTCATCATATCACATTATCATGCACATTTCACTCAGGTTCCACCCTTATTGTTGTGCGTTTAGTGTACGCTCTGGTTGTATTGGTGGCGGGAGGGTTTGTTTTCACTTGATTTCATTCCTCGGTTGTATGGGCGGCCGTTGGGACTGTAGGTAGATTATACTACTCCTGTAATCTCATAGGACTAGTTGTGGTCCTTGGTTCTTTTGGATCGGTAGGTTTTTAGCCTATTGAGGCTCCGAGTTTGGGCTTGAGTATTGAGGGGGCTAGTGAGTCCTATATTATTGAGGCACTATTGAGTGGTCTTCTGAGCGGATTGTGGGTTCCTGATTCTATTCTTTAGCATGATTTTGAGTTGTAACTCTTGGTTTTTGTGGCTTAGTTATTCCATCTTAGGTTTGTACCTGTAAGGTTGATATCCGTCTTTCCTTTTTGAAGTTGAATTTGTAATATGATTTCCTTATGTATGTTAATCCTATCTTGAGTATGCTAAATTGCTTTCCTTCTTTCCCTTTTATTTGAGGTTACCGATATACATCTATGTTTCTAAACTCTCCCTTTCTTATACTATTGTTGCAAGGATTCTAGGTGCGTTCTTCTTTCTTTCACCTGTGTTTTTGTGATTGTATATTTTTTGTGCTAGCATTGTATGCTTATAACTCTTGGTTTACTATTATCCGTGCTAGTTCCTTATGCTTTCTCTATTATTTTGGTGACTATTTTCTTGCTAACTGCTATATTATTGTCTTTATATCTTATATGTGCCCAGTAGGCCGATGATGCCTACTAGGTACCCGTTGCTTAGCAATAGGGACTCATACTACACTTCTGCATCTTTCTGGTGCAGATATTAGTTGAGCTTTAGCCATTGATTGCCTTGGAGACTCATGCAGCTTTTGAATATCCGAGACTAGGGTGAACGCCTGATGGTCGGGGCTTGACCACATCTCATCTTTTGTATTGTTACGCTTTGTATATTCGGAGACAGTTGTACTTGTCATTTTATTACTTCTAGCACTTGTATTCTATTAAAAGCTTCTGTACTATCGATACCAAGTCTTGGGGTTGGTGTAGTTTTATTACGTATATATTTAGGTTGTTGCTTCCGGTTTGTCCTTATCTTTATATTCTGCTTCTGCTTATTTATGCTTATTGTACATATTGGTTAGGTAGTAGTCCATTACTAACCGTTCCGAGCTAGGGAATTGGTTCGCCTACTAGGGGGTTGTAGGTGCCATCATGACCTGAGAGATCAAGTTGTGACAGCTTAGTATCAGACCTCTAGCTTCACCAGTGTCGTTGTACAGAAGCAAATGTCTAGGTAGAGTCTCGTGGATTGGTACGATGACGTCCGTATCCTATCTGCGGGAGGCTATAGGGCATTGTTAGGAAGAGTTCCATATTCTTGGCTTCTTATCGTGCGTTTCTGGGTCTATTGACTTATAAACTTCAGTTGTTTCATTCCTTCTCAGATGTCTATGATGAGTTCAATAGTGGTTGGTGTCGAGGCATCTATGCATGTTGCTTCAATGCTTCCGTTAGTGCTAGGACATCACAGTGAGAGGTAACTACATCAGATAGGGGGTGTGGGGCCAGCCCAACCTTCGATTGGATTTATAGCGACCCTAGTTCTTCAGGACACCGTGGCTAGGACTCAGAGTTCTCTGGTGGGTATATCAGTACCCGGTTCTAAGAGTGGTGCTTCGTTAGGGTTGTGCTTCCAGTTCTTCAACAGGTTTGTATGTCGGTATTGGACTATGAGGTGAGATTTTACAAGATGGTTAGGCATACTGCTAGGATCGTGTCATCAGGGTTTGATAGGGTTCAGTGCTTTGTTGGAGGTTTGATTTCACCGCTTCATTTGGCGACCAAGCATTTGGTTACAGTTGGGATGATCTTTCTTCAGGTAGTGGATCATGCTTAGGTTATCGAGGGTTTGTGTCATAAGGCTTATGGGGGAAGTGCTAAGAGACATCATGCCCAGGATGGTTTTCGAGGTTCCCAAACTCGAGGTAGGAATTTCTCCACCAGAGATAGGCTTCATTTCTTCTTATCTAGCAGGCCAGTTTCAGTTGCTCCATAGGTCTCAAAGGATAGTGGCACAATGTATATTGAGCTTATTTGTCATGGTGCGAGTCAGATTCCTTGAGGTTCACTTTTGGGTTATGTAGGCAGTGGTGGCCGATTAGGTTCAGTGAGATCTCCTTACTCAAATGTATCCAATTGGATTTGCTTTCAGTGAGGTGTGCGTGGGCACTTTGCTAGGGATTGTCCCACGATTCCATCTTCTAGCCAGCTGGGTCAGCAAGTGTTATCTCCTAAGGCTTCAGTGCCACCAACTAGAGGTAGAGTGCAGGGTAGTACGGGTGGTCCCCAGGTGGTTTGAGGTGGCTTCTGGGCTAGTAATTCTGGTAAAGGTTATGGCCGATGTGGTGAGCATGGGCACTCTATTAGAAAGTGCCCCATAATTGCGTATCTCGGTCAGCCTAATTGTTATAATTATGGAGTGATCGGTCACTTCTCTAGAGATTTCCCCCGGTGTGGGATAGTTGATCCTTCAACTTCGGCTACTCAGTCCAAAGTAGACTCCGTAAGTCCGATACCCCTCTTGGTCAGCTCGAGGTACAGGTTCCTGATATCGTTGCTCTAGGTTAGAATTTTTCTACCTTCAACTTGTGATAGTCCTGTTCACATTGTGATTCTTTCCCTTTTATTATTTATTTGTTTATATGCCTACCTGCTACTTGTTTAATTGTTTGGCTACCTGAGTTGTAGTGTTTATGCGTTGTTTTCGTGGTAGTTTATTCCTTAGTAGTGGATGGGGTGAGTTATCCTTTTGAGGTGTTTTACCCAGAGTTATAGCTCATGGGTAGTTCTTGTTAGTCCTTTTCTGGTTGGGTTTGTTTCCTGTTTTGCTGTGGCTCTAGACTTGTGTTGAGTCTTTCCTTTTTGAGTGGTCTTAGATCATTGATGCCTATGCTATTTTCTAGCGTTGCTAGATGTCCTTGTTTTGGTTTAGTGTAACCAGTAGTTGTGCTGGAGTTTGAGCGTTGTCTTAAGTTGAGAGGTATCGATTATGCTAGCGTGCATATATTGGTTTTGTTTTTCGGGTGATTAGAATCGAAACTATTTATTTGGTTGGTTTAGGAGGTTGGAAGGTATGTGGGTTGTTACCATAGTCTCCTTTAGTTTCTTATCAGGTTGGGTTGTCTTATTGTTTCCCCAATTCCAGTTGGAATGAATTTCAATCATAACCCTCTTGTTGAGCTTTTAAATTAGTATTGTGATTGAGTTTGGCTTTAACATTTTTGACTAATTGCTTATTGTAGCCTCATGATTGAGTTGTATTCATAGTATATTGGGTGAGTTGGGCATCCGGCCCATTTTCTCCTGCCTTGTTGAGTTTTGACAATGTAAGTATGGGAGCTAAGGAAATGGCTCCAGATTTGATTTTAGAAATAGTTTGTAGGGTTCGGTATATGCTAAGAAAGGTTTTTTTTAGTTGGAAAAGGAGGGAGATGACTCCTTGTTTGTGCTTATCTATTTTAGTAGTTGACCGAGGTAACGACAGAGGTTTGCCTTGGGTTGTGTGTTGGTGATTTGATTTGGCCGTTTACAAATTGCATTGGTTTTTCCTTTGATAGGTTTGGGGTTCAGTAGCATCTACGGATTGGATGACTTGTTATTCAAAGCCTAGTTGGCTTCGGTTCCTAAGGGTTCATTGGCAGCATACGGGTTCAACAAATGCTTTGGTTGGAAATTTTAATGTTGGGTTACAAAATCCTCGGCTAGCAAACTACTCTGGATGGTTCGTGGTTGGTTCTTTCGGTTGCAATTTTTTGGGTTGGAAGGCATTGAGTTTGGACCACTTAGATTACCCATTTTCCATTATAGGGTGACAGTTGGCATTGGATACCTAGTCCTTGGCTAACCTTTGAGTTAGGATGTACATTCCGGATATCAGCGGTGTTCTAGATAGTACGAGGTTTCTTCTACCATGGTTGGATAGACTCAACGGTGTAGGTTCGAGATTTAGCAATGGTGTATGCTATATGTGATCAGGTTGTACGGTTATGGATAGCGAGGCTATTTTAAGTTCTAATAGTACTTTGAGATTGATCGTCGTCTTCATTACCGAGAGTTTGATATACTTATTTAGTTGGGTCTTCAAGGTTTGTCTTTTATATGAGGTTCTAGTGTTGGTTAGACTCGGCCAGTATGGGCTAGAAGTTTGGTATGTTGTGTGCTCTGATATGGTTGGTTTGTGTGTTGATATAGTATAGGGGTTGGTTTGAGCCAAAAGGGTGAGTTGAAGGTCTATGCAAGGATTTCTATGGCTACATGGAAACTTTGAACCACATACACCTTTTCCTTTTCCTTTTGGGTGTTTTGACTTAATATTCGTGGCATGGTGGACTTTTTCCTGAGGTGAGAGTTGTAAGGCGAATTCAAATATGAGTGGTGTTTAAGTATTCTTGGAGTTTGGAGCTTAGCTGGTGATTTTGGACTTCATGGTAGGCTAACCAAACTCCTTGCAAGATCTTGGTTCTAGTTTGGATCTGTTGGGAAGATTTTCCTGGTGCCTTCATATTCAGTTAATTCAAATTGGGTCTGGTTCAGCGAGGTTGGTTTCGTTCTACAGTTTGGAAGTTTCTCTGTCAACACAGGGTATTCATACATGCCTTTTCGAACTTGGATGTGCAAGCTTTAATCGGGTTCAGATGGATTGCTCAGTTGGGTTCAGTTATCAGGTTTGATGTTAGTAGAGGTATTCATCCGTTGGGGTAAAACTACCACAGTTTTCGAGTATGTGCGTTGGGTTAGTTTTTTGGATGTCAAAGGATAGTAGGTTATAGATTGTCTTGGAAGGAGTTCCAGTTAAAAGGATGGCTTCATTCATAGTGAAGTATAAGCGGGGACTATGAATCTCCGGTGTGTCAGTTGATGGTTCAAGGGTGGTTTGAGTGTACGACTTACATGAAGCTTCCTATTCTTGGTGCAAAAGGATTCAGTTCAAAATAAAAGGGTTTTGCAGATAAGTGGGTTCATGAGTTAGTATTTTGGGTGATGTCTTTTTCTAGTAAACCTAGTTGTGGTTTCAAAGATTTGACTTCTGTGTGTTGGTCGTCTTGCTTCTATTGTTCGGTGTTGTGTCGGTGCCTTCCAATTGAGATTCTCGAGGTTCAGTTTGGGTTGGCAGTCCATTGGTGTTTTGGAGTTTGATTTTGGATTCTCACTTGGCTAGTAAGGAGTTTAGGCTTTGCTGCGTTCCTTGGTTCTGTATTGTTGGGTGCCATCCGGTCGAGGAGGCTACTCCGGTTGTCTAAGAGAGTAGTGCGGACTTCGTATCCGCTGTTCTTTTTATCTCTAGTCTTCCCTTCTTTCCTGACTTTTGGGGATGAAAGTCTTTTTAGTATTGGATGATGTAATGACCCTCCTAGTTATTTGCATGTGTTCGAATTTCTTGTACCATTAGTGCTTGCCTGTAGCAGCCCAAGTCATTTATGGTTTGCTGAGATCGGTAATTCTATGCTCGAGATGTTTGTTTGGTCTTTTTGGCCGTTTCTTGTTTTAGAGCTTTAGGCTATTGAAATCATCGACTTCAGTCAACATTCTTGGTGAACGTGCTCAGAATTGAATTCTAACAATTTTGTTAGCTCCGGAGCGTGGACTTTGGTCTGATGGGATCTTTTGTCAGAATCCAGGAGCTTTTTAGCTTTGAATTCTCTCATTTTGTGTTTTCAGGGCGGTTGGGCTTGTTTGGTTGACTTTGGTCAACATTCGGAGAAGACAACCTTGGATGGAAATTCCATCAGTGTTGTTAGCTCCGGAATGTCGAGTTTGTGTTATGTAGTTGGTTGGTTCATGTCTCGGGAGAGCCGATCTTATTTCAGATGTTTGGTTGGCATTAGTAGTGTTGACTTAGATTAACATCCCTCTGAGACGACCTCGTATGGAAGTTTGTTTCCACTTTGTTAGCATTATTAGTTTGTTAATATTAGTTTTTGATTATGTATGGAATGTCCCGTTGAGTTTTTCAAAAGTTGTAGATTTTACTGTTGCAAATGCAGGCCTCGGGCCTTAATCCTGATTGCAATCCCTTTTCCTCGTGATTGCGATGAAGTGCCTAATCCCTTGCTCATCGTGATCGCGATGACCCTTGTCGCGACCACAATGAAACTCTCTCTCCATTGTTCTTCATGACCGCGTGGCTAGTCCTCGCGATCACGATGGTCTAGCTAGTGTGGTCCTCGCAACCGTGAGGGGTCCCTTCACGATCACGATGAAGGACCCTAGGTAGTATATAAACCCCCAACTTCATCTTCTTCACTCTAAAAACTGATTTCTCCATTAATAATATCTCGAAGCTCGTCTAAGCACTATTTTGACTTAATTCTTTGTGTTGGGGTGCAAATTTCTTGGCCTTGATCATTCCTCCATCATCATTTGTGTGTTTTATCCGCTTAAATTCGTTAAATTCATCCCCTTTGATTCTTTATTTGTTCTTGAAGTGGCTGGATGTTTTGAGCCTTATTTCCTGGTTAAATTTCTTCATATTCTGAGCATGCACACTTAGGAGTGTGGTGATCATGGTGCACTCTTCCATTTTTGGTTTTGGGTTGCGAGGCCCATAGGCCCACCGGTGACCCAAATTTTAACCCAGCTATTTCTATAGCATTATGGGTATCGTTAGACTTGTTTTGATATGTAGATTATTGTATTGATAGTGTTTTTGTTAATTGGAGCATCACGGAGCAGTTCGAGCCTGGACAACACCGTTTCCATTACTAGTCATCGGATGACAGGTAGGTTATGGTTTTCCCTACCTAGACTCTACGTATATAGGCTATACCTTCATTAATTAGCATCCTTGGGTGGGTTATTATAGGTTGGTACCCCAGACCTTGTCCGCCTTTTCTTCACGTTGATTGTAGTATTTGTATGAGTATTGTATGTTAGACTTGTGGTCCTGTGTGGCCTTGTATTGACTCTAGAACATAGATGGTGGGTTATTTGGGAATGTCTGCGAGTCCCGGACATAGAGATATCCTTTTAGGCTGGTTATTATCTAATATAGAGCTGAGAGCCTGTGTAGGGTCGGTAGGAATTATTTGTGAGCCGTTGTGCTATCCTTTTTTTTTGTGAGCATATCATTTATGCAAAGATTTTTTGCATGTTTTACTACTGATTTGGCTTCGGGCTGACTATAAATGGTTTTCTAAACTTTGCATGGCCCCGAGGGACCGTTTTCGGTACATGACTTGGAAAGGACTTTTAGATTGACTTTTATAAAACCTCTCAGAGTAGAGGGGATATTATGATGATTTGATTACTGGTCTTTATTATGATACTAGGCTCGGCTGGGCCGTAGCACTAGACATTACTTTTGACGAATTTAGACCCGGATACGAGCTGGCACCCTATTTAGGGATTTTGATACTTGATTTTAGTTTTAGACCCAGATATGCTACGGGCACCCTCGATGAGGGTTATTGAGACATGACTAATGCTTTAGACCCATATATCCTCCAAGCATCCTCGATGGGGGTTATTAAGATTACTACTACTGATTTAGACTCGGATCAAATCCGAGCACGTACTACGAGATCCCGACTATTGAGATATATTGAGTTTCGTGTTAGTATGTGGTCTATGAGTAGACCTCCATGGACCCTACCATTCCGATCTAAGTGTTACACACCGATGGTGACTTGAGGGAGGGGATGTACAACGTAGTTGAGGTACTCAGGAGATGTCCTTCTATGGATCTCGTCTTTATTGGACCTTTGGGGCACCGGAAGGGGTAACATATAACACTGCGATCACACTTGGATAAAAAATCATCATATCACATTATCATGCATATTTCACTCAGGTTCCACCCTTATTGTTGTGCGTTCAGTGTACGCTCTGGTTGTATTGGTTGCTGGAGGGTTTGTTTTCACTTGATTTCATTCCTCGATTTTATGGGCGGCCATTGGGACTGTAGGTAGATTATATTACTCCTGTAATCTCATAGAACTAGTTGTGGTCCTTGGTTCTTTTGGATTGGTAAGTTTTTAGCCTGTTGAGGCTCCGAGTTTGGGCTTGATTATTGAGGGGACTAGTGAGTCCTATATTATTAAGGCACTATTGAGTGGTCTTCTGAGTGGATTGTGGGTTCCTGATTCTATTCTTTAGCATGATTTTGAGTTGTAACTCTTGGTTCTTGTGGCTTAGTTATTCCATCTTAGGTTTGTACCTGTAAGGTTTATATCCGTCTTTCCTTTTTGAAGTTGAATTTGTAATATGATTTCCTTATGTATGTTAATCCTATCTTGAGTATGCTAAATTGCTTTCCTTCTTTCCCTTTTATTTGAGGTTACCGATATACATATATGTTTCTAAACTCTCCCTTTCTTATACTATTGTTGCAAGGATTCTAGGTGCGTTCTTCTTTCTTTCACCTGTGTTTTTGTGATTGTATATTTTTTGTGCTAGCATTGTATGCTTATAACTCTTGGTTGACTATTATCCATGCTAGTTCCTTATGGTTTCTCTATTATTTCGGTGACTGTTTTCTTGCTATCTGCTATATTATTGTCTTTATATCTTATATGTGCTCAGTCGGCCGATGATGCCTACTAGGTACCCGTTGCTTTGCAATAGGGACTCATACTACACTTCTGCATCTTTCTGGTGCAGATATTAGTTGAGCTTTATCCATTGATTGCCTTGGAGACTCATGTAGCTTTTGGATATCCGAGAGTAGGGTGAACGCCTGATGGTCGGGGCTTGACCACATCTCATCTTTTGTATTGTTACTCTTTGTATATTCGGAGAAAGTTGTACTTATCATTTTATTACTTCTAGCACTTGTATTGTATTAGAAGCTTCTGTACTATCGATACCAAGTCTTGGGGTTGGTGTTGTTTTATTACGTATATATTTAGGTTGTTGCTTCCGCTTTGTCCTTATCTTTATATTCTGCTTCTACTTATTTCTGCTTATTGTACATATTGGTTAGGTAGTAGTCCATTACTAACTATTCCGAGCTACGGGAATTGGTTCGCCTACTAGGGGGTTGTAGGTGCCATCATGACCTGAGAAATCAAGTTGTGACTGCTTAGTATCAGACCTCTAGCTTCACTAGTGTCGTGGTATAGAAGCAAATGTCTAGGTAGAGTCTCGCGGATTGGTATGATGACGTCTGTATCCTATCTGCGGGAGGCTACAGGGCATTGTTAGGAAGAGTTCCATATTCTTGGCTTCTTATCGTGCGTTTCTGGGTCTATTGACTTATAAACTTCAGTTGTTTCATTCCTTCTCAGATGCCTATGATGAGTTCAATAGTGGTTGGTGTCGAGGCATCTATGCATGTTGCTTCAATGCTTCCGTTAATGCTAGGACATCACAGTGAGATGTAACTACATCAGATAGGGGGTGTGGGGCCAGCCCAACCTTCGATTGGATTTATAGCGACCCCAGTTCTTCAGGACACCGTGGCTAGGACTCAGAGTTCTCTTGTGGCTATATCAGTACCCGATTCTATGAGTGGTGCTTCAGCTAGGGTTGAGCTTCCAGTTCTTCAGCAGGGTTGTATGTCGGTATTGGACTATGAGGTGAGATTTTACAAGATGGTTAGGCATACTTCTAGGATCGTGTCATCAGGGTTTGATAGGGTTCAGAGCTTTGTTGGAGGTTTGATTTCACCGCTTCATTTGGCGACCAAGCATTTTGTTATAGTTGGGATGATATTTCTTCAGGTTGTGGATCATGCTTAGGCTATCGAGGGTTTGTGTCATGAGGCTTATGGGGGTAGTGCTAAGAGACATCGTGCCCAGGATGGTTTTTGAGGTTCCCAAACTCGAGGTAGGAATTTCTCCACCAGAGATAGGCTTCATTTCTTCTTATCTAGCAGGCCAGTTTCAGTTGTTCCATAGGTCTCAAAGGATAGTGGCACAATGCATATTGAGCTTATTTATCATGGTGCGAGTCAGATTCCTTGAGGTTCACTTTTGGGTTATGTAGGCCGTGGTGGCCTATTAGGTTCAGTGATATCTCCTTACTCAAATGTATCCAATTGGATTTGCTTTCAGTATGGTGTGCGTGGGCACTTTGCTAGGGATTGTACCACGATTCCATCTTCTAGCCAGCTGGGTCAGCAGGCGTTATCTCCCAAGGCTTCAGTGCCACCAGCTAAAGGTGGAGTGCAGGGTAGTAGGGGTGGTCCCCAGGTGGTTTGAGGTGGCTTCTTGGCTAGTGGTTCTGGTAAAGGTTATGGCCGATGTGGTGAGCATGGGCACTCTATTAGAAAGTGCCCCATAATTGTGTATCTTGGTCAGCCTAATTGTTATAATTACGGAGTGATTGGTCACTTCTCTAGATATTTCCCCCGGTGAGGGATGGTTGATCCTTCAACTTCGACTACTCAGTCCAAAGTAGACTCCGTAAGTCCGATACCCCTCTTGGTCGGCTCGAGGTAGAGGTTCATGATATCATTGCTCTAGGTTAGGATTTTTCTACCTTCAACTTGTGATAGTCCTGTTCGCATTGTGATTCTTTCCCTTCTATTATTTATTCGTTTATAAGCCTACCTTCTACTTGGTTAATTGTTTTGCTACCTGAGTTGTAGTGTTTATGCGTTGTTTTCGTGGTAGTTTATTCCTTAGTAGTGGATGGGGGTTAGTTATCCTTCTGAGGTGGTTTACCCAGAGTTGTAGCTCATGGGTAGTTCTTGTTAGTCCTTTTCTGGTTGGGTTTGTTTCCTGTTTTGTTGTGGCTCTAGACTTGTGTTGAGTCTTTCCTTTTTGAGTGGTCTTAGATCGTTGATGCCTATGCTATTTTCTAGTGTTGCTAGAAGTCCTTGTGTTGGTTTGGTGTAACCAGTGGTTGTGCTGGAGTTTGAGCTTTGTCTTAAGTTGAGAGGTGTCGATTATGCTTGCGTGCATAGATTGGTTTTGTTTTTCGGGTGATTAGAATCGACCCTCTTTATTTGGTTGGTTTAGGAGGTTGGCAGGTATGTGGGTTGTTACCATAGTCTCCTTTAGTTTCTTATCCGGTTGGGTTGTCTTATTGTTTCCCCAATTCCAGTTGGAATGAATTTCAATCATAACCCTCTTGTTGAGCTTTTAAATTAGTATTGTGATTAAGTTTGCCATTGTTTTCTAATGGTCAATTTCAGCCTTCTAAATTCTTTCTTGCAGAAAGGCTGAGATAGATTGGAACAATGATCCAAATAATCTTTAATGTTTTGAATTCGAAAATGCCGCCAACCAGATTGTGTCAACATCATAGCATTAGGGACACTTTGTATAATCCGATGTCTTTTCTTCAAATGGCCGAACTCTCACAAATAATGCAATACTTAGGGGTGACAGTAGTGGAACCTCGTGATTGAGTTATATTCATAGTATATTGGGTGAGTTGGGCATCCGGCCCATTTTCTCCTGCCTTGTTGAGTTTTGGCAATGTAAGTATGTGAGCTAAGGAAATGGCTCCAGATTTGATTTTAGAAAGAGTTTGTAGGGTTCGGTATATGCTAAGAAAGGGTTTGTTTAGTTGGAAAAGGAGGGAGATGACTCCTTGTTTGTGCTTATCTGTTTTAGTAGTTGACTAAGGTAATGACAGAGGTTATCCTTGGGTTGTGTGTTGGTGATTTGATTTGGCCGTTTACAGATTGCATTGGTTTTTCCTTTGATAGGTTTGGGGTTCAGTAGCATTTACGGATTGGATGACTTGTTATTCAAAGCCTAGTTGGCTTCGGTTCCTAAGGGTTCATTGGCAGCATACGGTTTCAACAAAGGCTTTGGTTGGAAATTTTAATGTTGGGTTACAAAATCCTGGGCTAGCAAACTACTCTGGATGGTTCATGGTTGGTTCTTTCGGTTGCAATTTTTTGGGTTGGAAGGCATTGAGTTTGGACCACTTAGATTACCCATTTTCCATTATAGGGTGACAGTTGGCATTGGACACCTAGTCCTTGGCTAACCTTTGAGTTAGGATGTACAATCCAGATATCAGCGGTGTTCTAGATAGTACGAGGTTTCTTCTACCATGGTTGGATAGACTCAACGGTGTAGGTTCGAGATTTAGCAATGGTGTATGCTATATGTGATCAGATTGTACGGTTATGGATAGCGAGGCTATTTTAAGTTCTAATAGTACTTTGAGATTGATCGTCGTCTTCATTACCGAGAGTTTGATATACTTATTTAGTTGGGTCTTCAAGGGTTGTCTTTTATATGAGGTTCTAGTGTTGGTTAGACTCGGCTAGTATGGGCTAGAAGTTTGGTATGTTGTGTGCTTTGAGATGGTTGGTTTGTGTGTTGATATAGTATAGGGGTTGGTTTGAGCCAAAAGGGTGAGTTGAAGGTCTATGCAAGGATTTCTATTGCTAGATGGCAACTTTGAACCACAGACACCTTTTCCTTTTCCTTTTGGGTGTTTTGACTTAATATTCGTGGCATGGTGGACTTTTTCCTGAGGTGAGAGTTGTAAGGCGAATTCAAATATAAGTGGTGTTTAAGTATTCTTAGAGTTTGGAGCTTAGCTGGTGATTTTGGACTTCATGGTAGGCTTACCAAACTCCTTGCAAGATCTTGGTTCTAGTTTGAATCTGTTGGGAAGATTTTCCTGGTGCCTTCATATTCAGTTAATTCAAATTGGGTCTGGTTCAGCGAGGTTGGTTTCGTTCTACAGTTTGGAAGTTTCTGTGTCAACACAGGGTATTCATACATGCCTTTTCAAACTTGGATGTGCAAGCTTTAATCGGGTTCAGATGGATTGTTCAGTTAGGTTTAGTTATCAGGTTTGATGTTAGCAGAGGTATTCATCCGTTGGGGTAAAACTACCACAGTTTTTGAGTATGTGCGTTGGGTTAGTGTTTTAGATGTCAAAGGATAGTAGGTTATGGATTGTCTTGGAAGGATTTTGAGTTAAAAGGATGGCTTCGTTCATAGTGAAGTATAAGCGGGGACTATGGATCTCCGGTGTGTCAGTTGATGCTTCAAGGGTGGTTTGAGTGTCCGACTTACATGAAGCTTCCTGTTCTTGGTGCAAAAGGATTCAGTTCAAAATAAAAGGGTTTTGCAGATAAGTGGGTTCATGAGTTAGAATTTTGGGTGATGGCTTTTTCTGGTAAACCTAGTTGTGGTTTCAAAGATTTGACTTTTATGTGTTGGTCTTCTTGCTTCTATTGTACGGTGTTGTGTCGGTGCCTTTCGGTTGAGATGCTCGAGGTTCACTTTGGGTTGGCAGTCCATTGGTGTTTTGGAGTTTGATTTTGGATTCTCACTTGGCTAGTAAGGAGTTTAGGGTTTGCTGCCTTCCTTGGTTCTGTACTGTTGGGTGCCATCCGGTCGAGGAGGTTACCCGGGTTGTCTAAGAGAGTAGTGCGGACTTCATATCCGCTGTTCTTTTTATCTCTAGTCTTCCCTTGTTTCCTGACTTTTGGGGATGAAAGTCTTTTTTGTAGTGGATGATGTAATGACTCCCTTAGTTATTTGCACGTGTCCGCCTTTCTTGTACCATTAGGGCTTGCCTGTAGCAGCCCAAGTCATTTATGGCTTGTTGAGATCGGTAATTCCATGCTCGAGATGTTTGTTTGATCTTTTTGGCCGTTCCTTTTTTTAGAGCTTTAGGCTATTGAAATCGTCGACTTCAGTCAACATTCTTGGTGAACATGCTCAAAATTGAATTCTAACAATTTCTTTAGCTCCGGAGCATGGACTTTGGTCTGATGGGATCTTTGGTCAGGATCCAGGAGCTTTTCAGCTTTCAATTCTCTCTCATTTTGTGTTTTCAGGGCGGTTGGGCTTGTTAGGTTGACTTTGGTCAACATTCGGAGAAAACAACCTTGGATGGAAATTCTGTCATTGTTGTTAGCTTCAGAATGTCGAGTTTGTGTTATGTAGATGGTTGGTTTGGGTCCCGGGTCAGCTGAGCTCATTTTAGATGTGTGATTGGCATCAATTAGTGTTGACTTGGGTCAACATCCCTCCAAGACGACCTCGTATGGAAGTTTCAATAAATTCGTTGTGTCCGAAACATTTTTTCCACTCTGTTATAATTATTAATTGTGAATATCAATTTCCGATTATGCCTGGAATGCCCCGTTGAGTTTTTCAAAAGTTACAAATTTTGTTGTTGTAGGTGCAGGACTCGGGCCTTAATCGCGATCACGATCCCTTTCCTCGCGATAGTGATAAAGTGCATGTTCCCTTGCTCTTCGCGACCGTGATGTCCCTCGTTGCAACTGCGATAAAGCTTTCTCTCTGTTGTTCTTCGCGACCGCATGGCTAGTCCTTCCGATAGACATCGTCTAGCCAGCATGGTCCTCGTGACCGCGAGGGGTCCCTTCGCGATCGCAATAAAGGACCCTTGGGCAGAATATAATCCCCTAACTTCATCTTCTTCACTATAAAAACTAGTTTCTCTATTGATAATAGCTCCAAGCTCGTCTAGGCACTGTTTTGACTAAATTCTTGGTGTTGGGGTGAAAATTTCTTGCTCTTGATCGTTTCTCCATCATCATTGGTGAGTTTTATCCGCTTAAATCCATCCCCTTTGATTCTTAATTTGTTCTTGAAGTGGCTGGCTGTTTTGAGGCATTTCCCCTTGTTAAATTTCTTCATATTATGAGCGTGCTCACTTAGGAGTGTGGTGATCATGGTGCACCCTTCCATTTTTTATTTCTGGTTAAGGGGCCCACGAGCCCATCGGTGACCCAAATTTTGATCCAGCTATTTCTATAGCATTATGGGTATCGTTAGAATTCTTTTTATGTGTAGATTATTATGTTTATCGTGTTTTTTTAAATTGAAGCTTCCCAGAGCAGTTTGAGCTTGGACAATGCCGTTCCCGCAGCTAGTCATCGGATGACAGGTATGTTATGGCTTTCCCTACCTAGACTCTGCGTATATAGGCTATAACTGCATTAATTAGCATCTTTGGGTGGGTTGTTATTGGTTGGTACCCCAAACCTTGTCCTCCTTTTCTGTCCATTTATTTCATACATTGATTGTAGTATTTTTATCAGTATTGTATATTACGCTTGTGGTCCTGTGTGGCCTTGTATTGACACTTTGGGAATGTCTGTGAGGCCCAGACGTAGAGATATCCTTTTAGGCTGGTTATTATCTTCTGTAGAGCTGAAACCTGTGCAGGGCTGATAGGAATTGTTTGTGAGCCGTTGGGCTAACCTTTTATTTGCGAGCATATCATTCATGCAAAGGTTTTTTGCATGTTTTACTACTGATTTGGCTTCTGGCCAACTATAAATGATTTTCTAAACTTTGCATGGCCCCGAGTGCCCATTTTCCGTACATGACTTGGAAAGGAATTTTAAATTGTCTTTTACGAAACCTCTCAGAGTAGAGGGGATATTACGATGATTTGATTACTGGTCTTCATTGTGATACTAGGCCCGGCTAGGCTGTAGCACTAGACATTATTTCCTATGGATTTAGACACGGATATGAGCCGGGAACCCTATTTAGGAAGTTTTATACTTGATTTCTGTTTTAGACCCGGATACACTCCGAGCATCCTTGATGAGGGTTATTGAGACATGACTATTGTTTTAGACCCGGATACGCTCTGGGCACCCTTGTTGTGGGTTATTAAGATTACTACTACTGATTTATAATTTGATCAAATCTGAGGACGTACTATGAGATCCCGACTATTGAGATATATTGAATTTCGTATTTGTATGTGGTCTACGAGTAGACCTCCATGGACCCTACAATTCTGGACCAAGTGCTACAGACCGATGGTGACCGGAGGGAGGGGATGTACGGTGTAGAAGAGGTACTCGGGAGATGTCATTCCATGGATCCCGCCTTTATTGGACCTTTGGGGCACCGAAGGGGGTAACATGCAACACTGCGATCACACTTGGTTACAAATTTATCATATGACATGATCATGAATATTTCACTCGGATTCCACCCTTGTTTGCTGTCAGTGTACGCTCCGGTTGTATGGGCAGCCGAAGGGTTTATTTTCACTTGAATGCATTCCTCGGTTGTATGGGCGACCTTTGGGACTGTAGGTAGATTATATTACTCTTGTCATCTCATAGACCTAGTTGTGGTCCTTGGTTCTTGTGGATTGGTATGTTTTTTGCATGTTGAGGCTCCGAATTTGGGCTGGAGTATTGAGGGGGCTAGTGAGTCCTATATTATTGAGGCACTATTGAGTGGTCTTCTGAGCAGATTGTGGGTTCCTGATTCTATTCTTTAGTATGATTTTGAGTGGTAACTCTTGGTTCTTGTGGCTTAATTATTCCATCTTAAGTTTATACTTCTAAGGTTGATCTTTTTGCTTCTTGAAGTTGAATTTGTAATATGATTTCCTTATGTATGTTGATCCTATCCTTAGTATGTCAAATTGCTTTCCTTCTTTCCCTTTTATTCGAGGTTACCTATATACCACCATGTTTCTAAACTCTCTCCTTCTTATACTATTGTTGTAAGGATTCCAAGTTTGTTCTTCTTTCTTTCACCTGTGTTTCTGTGATTGTATATCTTTTATGCTAGCATTGTATGCTTATAACTCTTGGTTGACTATTCTCTGTGCTAGTTCTTTCCTTGTTCTTTCTCTATTGTTTTGGTGACTATTTTCTTGCTATCTTCTATATTACTATCTTTATATCTTATATGCGCTGAGTCGGCCAATGATGCCTACTAGGTACCCGTTTGTTAGTAATTGGTGCTCATACTACACTTCTGCATCTTTCTGGTGTAGATATTAGTTGAGGTTTTGCCATTGATCTCCTTGGAGACTCGTTCAACTTTTAGATATTCGAGACTAGGGTGAGCGCCTGACGATCGGGGCTTGACTACATCTCATCTTTTGTACTGTTACGCTTTGTATATTTGGAGACAATTGAACTTATCATTTTGTTACTTCTAGCACTTGTATTTTATTAGAAGATTTTGTACTATCGATACCAAGTCTTGGGGTTGGTGTAGTTTCATTATATATATATTCAGGTTATTTCTTTTGTTTTGTCCTTATCTTTATATTATTCTTCCGCTTATTTCTTCTTATTGTGCATATTGATTAGGTAGTAGCCCATTACTAACGGGCTATACGAATTGGTTCACCTACTGGGGGTTGTAGGTGCCATCATGATCTGAGAAATCAGGTCGTGACAAAAGTGTCCATAGAAAGTGTTGCTTGAATTGTCGATTGAAAATTCCTTGTGTTAAGATTATGAGATAATGAGGTAAATAAGTTACACTTATGCTTTGACTGCTGTGTTTATGGTTGTTTGTGAGTTGTTGATTTGGTTAAATGGTTGTTTTGTTGTATATGCTAATGTCTGTGTTGATAAGTGTTTTGACTGGGAGTGTTGCTATAGTTGGATAATACCTGAGTTAGCATGACATTGCTGTCTAAATATTCGAGTGAATAGGCTTGGTAAACTGTTATTCATTCTTGATGTGGAAAAATCTAAAATTGGATTATGTTAGAGGGTCACATATGATGTAACTACATCTTAGCATAATAACATGGCTGGTTAAAAGGTTCACGACTTTAATTAACCAATTCATGTATATTCTTGAAATGTGAGTTAATCCTGTGGAAATTATTTCTTGTGGTCTGAGTGAATAAGTGGAAGCGTTGCAGCTACTAATTGGTTATTCACTGGACCTAGTTGTTGTGGACTGAATATATATATATATATATATATGGGGCGTAGAAGGGGGATCTAGTGTTTGATTCATATAGTTGGATTAAGGAAAGGTTGGCGAGTGGCGTTCATGAGTTCTAGCATGGTTAGATCAAGACTACTAACTTATTATGTCCACTCGGTGACTTGCATGTCCTTAATATTATTGATTTTATTGGTATTAACGTAATAAGAGGGTATGGTTCTATGTAACTAAGTTAATATGATCTCAACTCAAATAGACTAAGGTGAGTTGTGGTCAGAATTTATGTGCTAATGAAACTCATAGTTGTGTGTTTGTTGGTGTTTGTGCTTTTGATGATTGATCCTAGTAAACTAACCATTAAGGTATGAAAAAGAGTCATAACATAGATGTCCCGAGGGGAAAACATGTTGTAGTATTGGGTGGTACTGTAAGTTATAAATTGTTTAGGTGTAAGTACCCTACTAGACGTTTTCCTAGCATAAGAGTGACATACCTTGGCGTAGTATGGTTTTCATTGAAAATATGGTTTTGCGTGGCTTAGTGTTGAATTATGGATCATTGGCTTAATGTTTTTTTGTGTTGTATTCGTTATAGTAAAGTGAGGGTATAAGCACTCCGCTAGAAAAATCCCTAGAATGAGAGTTGATAAGAATCTCAAGCTAGGGTGAGCTTCGACAAAAATATAGTATCTTGTTCCTTAGATATGGTTGGGGTCTCATGGGTTGTTGTATGATAATGTGTGGTCCCTTTATGGATAGTCGAGGGGTGTAGTGTCCCGTAGGAAATTTTGGAATGGTAATCGGGTTCATAGAACTCCGGTTATTGTGGTTATGGTGTTGGGATTGATCCCTTATGTCTAGAAATCAAGGTTGCATTGTGAAGTGTGGAGTTTTGATGATTTATATTTTTGACCTTTGTCGTGAAAAGGCAATCGCTCATCGTGATGATTCATCATACCGAGTCATTCTCATCGTAGCGACTTATCACGATGGGACCCAGCTCATTGCGACAAGAGATGGGGCAGATTCTCTGACCATAAGTCAAGTAAGGTTCAATATAAGTGACTTTGAGAGTAATTTCGTTTTAATTCCCACCTCGTGCCTCTCTTCTTCATCTAATGTTCATTCAAGGACAAACGGATGGTAAATTAGTATCTAATATAATGACCCATTCCATTGTTACTGAAAATATCTGTGGTAAAGGCTTAACATCTTAATTTCAATAGGTGTTAGGATCAATTCTTTAGTGTGGGAGTGCATTAGACATGAACTAAGGTCTTACAAAACCCTTAGCACAAAGTTGAGTTGAAAGATGCTTACTGATCGAGTTTGGATATAAGTTTTTGCTAGGGTCAACATCAAACGAACACCTCTCCTAGAATATGAAGATTTATAAATCCAAGATCCACCAAATTAAAGATCTTTGAGTTTTCTTTCGACGCCACTGACCGTTCATCATTTCAGTTCCAGAGTAGAAGGTTATGACCATTTTATTGAAGGGTGTATATGCTGAAAAATGGGGCTCATCGCAACATGGGGTTGCTCGTCATGACGAGTCGTCGCGATGAGCTACGGGTCCTTGCAATGAAGCTCTAGCAGTTTAAATGCTTATTTTGATGGGATTTAGGTCCTAAACTCAAAATCCCCGTTCTAAAGCCCTAGAGGGGCAATTTTCTCAAGGTTAGGGTGAAAATTCTTCGTTAAGGTAAGATTATTTACTCTCTTTTTACATCGTTCAATCCGTTCTTCTTCTAGAATATTTAGAATGAGGAATTGTGGTGAAATTCTTGTGGGATAGAACCCTAGGTTCATGATATTGTGGGAAAAGCCTATGGATATATGTATTATCACCTAGAATTACTTCTAGATTGTTATCTAACACTTGCTAACATGAAATTGTTATTCTAAAACAAGAATTTTTGTTGTTGCAAATCTTGAGTTCAATAAAAATGGGGCCTTTAGCATTACAACTCCATTAATGGAGATAAAGTGAGTTTGATAGAACTAGGTAATCGTTGATTGACCCTTGAGTAATGATATAGACCATGAACAACTGTAGAATGAGTGGGTTTGTATTCCTAAAATATTTATTTGAAGATTAGTTGATGAATTACTCTTATAATGCTTGTTAATTAGATAATTGTATATTCTGGGGCATGAAGGAGAGCCGGTGTGCATTATATATGTATATATATATATATATGTATGTATGTATTGGGCATAGAAAGGGGATATAGTGGTTGATTCACGTAGTTGGATTAAGGAAAGGTTGGCTAGTGGCATTCATGAGTTCTACCATAGTTAGAGCAAGAGTAATAACTTAGTATATCAACTCGGTGACTTGCATGTCCTCAAGATTATGGATTTGATTCGTATTAACGTAATAAAAAGGTATGGTTCTATGTAACTAAGTTAATATGATCTCAGCTCGAATAGACTAAGGTGAGTTATGGTCCGAAATTATGTGTTAATGAAATTCATAGTTGTGTGTTTGTTTGTGTTTGTGATTTAGACTAGACTAGTACACTAACCATTGATGTATGAAAAAGAGTCATAACATAGATGTACCTAGAGGAAAACATGGTGTATTATTCGGTGGTACTGTAAGTTATAAATTGTTAAGGTGTATGTACCCTACTAGACGTTTCCTAGCATAAGAGTGATAGACCTCGGGGTAGTATGGTTTTCGTTGAAAATATGGTTTTGTGTTAAATTATGGATCATGGTGTAATGTTTGTTGGTGTTGTATTCGTTATAGTAAAGTGAGGGCATAAGCACTCGGCTAGAAAAATCCCTAGAATGAGAGTTGATAAAAACCTCAAGTTAGGGTGAGCTTCGACAAAAATCTAGTATACTATGTCGTAGAGATAGTTGGGGTCTCATGGGTTGTTGTATGATAATGTGTGGTCCATTTATGGATAGTTGAGCGGTGTAGGGTCCCGTAGGAAATTTTATGATGGTAATCGGGTTCATAGAACTCCGGTTATGGTGTTGGGATTGATCCTTTATGTCTAGAAATCAAGGTTGTTGTCACGCCCCAAAATTGAAGAGGCGGGACCGTCACTCGGAGCCTCGAAAGGCCGATAATGCCAAAATCTAGTGTATCTCTATTGAACCTATTGTGGGTCTGAGACCGACAAGGTCTCTAAGTATAGAAATTACAAATACTGATAGCTCAATAGTAGGTAAACAACTCAAGGCCGACAAGGCTAATATCATAGTAGATAGATAATAACAATGCCGACAAGGACATACCCAACACTGATATACATATACACGTCCACAAGCCTCTACGAGTAAGTAAAACATCTCATATCAAGGACAGGACCCTGGTCTACCCATAAACTGTACATATACATAACCTGGTCAAAATATAATCTAGATCTTTGACTCGTCAGCTCCAAGAAGAATGGAGCTTAGAAAAATGGCTGAACTCTGCAACTCCTACTGAAGAGGTCTGTCTGGGTTTCTGTCTGGACCTGCAATCATGAATGCAGCACCCCCAAGCAATGTGGACATCAGTACGAAAATAATGTACTAGCATGTAAGGTAGAAACATAATAGTAAGTTGCAAGTAGTAAATCTGAACAAGATATAAAGTGAAACTTGTAAACTTTAATCGGTAAGACTCGTTAAGCTCTTTTCTTCTTTATTCTTTTTAAAACACAACGCATGAATTAACTCACACTACAACTCACTCTTTATAACAGACGCAGAACAACAATATGGCCTCGGTGCACCCAATATATAATAGCCTCAATATGGCAGTAGCGCCTCGCCGCACACTATGTATGTAATGGCCTCAATGTGGTAGTAGCACCTCGGTGCACACTATGTGTATAATAGCCTCAATATGGTAGTAGCACCTCAGTGCACACTATGTATATAATATCCTCAATATGACAGTAGCGCCTTGGCGCACACTAACACGCAATCCACGCATAATAAGTGTATTACTAGATTGACCTTCAAAGCTACTCTTGTTAGTTATAGACGTTCATTTAGATAACGTCTTTAGCCTCGACTTAATAGATGGTGGACTCAACTTACCCAACACATATGAATAGGGATTTGACTTTCTAACCTTCCTTTTATACTTTCTAAAGCTTAATTAGGGATCACAATACAAAAAAGAAACTCGACAAAAGGATAACTTACGTGTCATGCAATAAAAAAGGTATCAAATTTTTATAAGGCTACTTGAATCACCATAATGTATCACTTAGTTACTTAAGCCTTGTTAAGTTACCTAATCAGCTCTCTTTCAAAAGAATACTCAAATTCCTTCTTTCGGAGATTTAGAGTTTTATTTTTTGATTCATGCCAATAAGGAATAAAGAAGCCTTAACATACCTCGTTCCTTCCGAAGATTGCGCTTACCACAACTTGGCCTTTGCTTTATTAAGTTAATTTACAACACAAGGGTATAATGAAGCTAATATTAGCTCTTAAACCTGATGCAAGTTTTCCAAAATAGTAGCTAAACATTTCCCGAGCAGATTAACATATTGGGCATTAATTAAAGGGTGTATTATCACACCTTTCTACCCCATTTCAATACACATCACACACACACCAACCTACTGCCTCTAAAAATACAAAACACATCAACCAGACCTTACACAACTCACCATAGCGAAATACAATATCAATACATTGAACCCACGGCTTCCGATCAGCGTCCCGTGAGTTCTTAACAACAATTCAACAACGTTTGTCCATCCAAAATTGAATACAAAAAGATGGTTATGGGAAGTATACTTACCCCACTTGAAGGGGTGTTTTTATCCTCTTTTTATTGATTCCTTTCACATCTTAAGTACCCCCTATATATACACCAACAAGAGAAGAAGAAATCTCTTAATTGTTACACGATTTCTATGTGTTCAACCTTAAGGAAGGGGCGGCCATAGTTCGTGTATTTCTTACCATAGGATAACCTAGCTATATGTAAAAGATTAGTACCAAGATAATAAGTTGTTTCACCCACCTTAATCTTGAATGAATCTTGATATTTTTAGAACCCTAAATGGAGAGAGGGGCTGCCAAGAGGAAAGAAGATAAGAAAGAACTTTTCCAGCCTTTTGTTATCAATATTGATCAACAAAAGGTCTATATAAGGGGAACTTTTTGGCTGACTTTTTATAGTATATTTGGGACAAAATGGGTCCATAAACATGGGCCAAAATTATACTTTACTTGGGCCTCAAAAGGGTTAAGCTATGTGGCTGATTTTGGGCTTCTCTTGGGTCAAAATGTGGTCAACATTGGCGGCTACCTTTTGTAGTTTTTTGGGCCAGATTTGGTTTGTACTTTGATGGGCCAACTTTATGATTCATTTGGGCTACCATTAGGTCTGATAATTCATCATGTTGCTTCCCATAATTGGTCCTCAGAACTTAGTTCGTTAGCATAAGTAGGTGATGCACCTACTTGTCACCTAAGAGCTTAGATAAGTCGAGCAAGCACCTCACTTGTTTTATCTCATTTTCAAAACCTTCATCCCTATACTTTAACTTAACACTTATATACATTTGACCATTTCAAATTCTAGGCCAAAGTACCCCTTCACAATCTCAAGCTCAAGTACCTTCATCGATATTAACTTAGTCATATAGGTTTTGAAAGGTATGGGGTGTTACATCTTTCCTCCCTTAGAATCATTCATCCTCGAATTAGAGTAATGCGTATAGAGCTCTAGTCCTTTAGGATTTTTTTTGAAATTTTTACAGAGTTTCCTTTAAAATTGGGAATATCCAAAAACCCGAAACTCAGCGAAAGCCCAACACAATGCCTCACAGGGCGATACAATGATATACTATTAAATGCAATCATTTGCACACGTTCAAACCTTATCATATTTTCACAGTAGGAAAAATATTAAGAAGTTAAGGATATGACTTACCTCTATACTATCTTCAGGTCATAAATAATTGGGGATACTTTTTCCTCATTTCTTCCTCAACTTCCCATGTAATTTCCTCGACATTATTATTTCTTCACAACACGTTTACTGAGGCTACTTCTTTGGTTCTTAACTTCCTAACTTGACGATCTAGGATATAAATTGGTACTTCCTTATAGGATAAGTCTTCATAAAGTTGAACATCTCTGATAGGCATAATACGTGAAGGATCTCCTATGCACTTTCGTAGCATCGATACATGAAATACAGGATGGACTGCCTCCAATTCTATGGATAACTCTAGCTCATATGCCACTTTTCCTACCCTCCGAATGATCTTGCATGGTCCAATATATCTTTGAATGATCTTTCCCTTTTAACCAAATCGCATAACGCCTTTCATGGGAGAAATCTTTAGGAAAACCCAATCACTAACACTAAATTCCAAATACCGACGTCGCACATCTACATATGATTTCTTCCTACTCTGGGTTGTTAGTAATATTTCTCAGATTAGCTTCACCTTCTCCACTGCCTGATTAACTAGGTCAGGCCCTAATAATTCTTTTTCCCGAATTTCAAACCATCCAATCGGTGATCTACATTTTCATCCATATAAAGCTTCAAAAGGAGCCATTTGAATGCTTGCATGGAAGCTATTATTATAAGAAAACTCAATTAGTGTCAAATGGTCATCCCAACCCCCTTTAAAATCTAGTACACAAGATCTTAGCATATATTCAAGTGTCCGAATAGTGCGTTCAGCTTGTCCATCTGTCTGTGGATGAAAATCTATACTGAGACTTACTTGAGTACCTAAGCCTTTCTGGAAAGACCTCCAGAAATTTATTGTAAACTGAGCACCCCTATCTGAAATGATGGAAATTGGGACACCATGAGGTTAAACTATTTAACTAATATACAACTTGGCAAATCTTCAGCAGTATAAGTTGTCCTGGCTGGCAAAAAGTTAGCTGATTTTGTAAGTCTATCTACAAAACCCATATGGAATCATACTTCTGATAAGTACGAGGTAAGCCTATAATAAAATCCATGTTGATCACCTCTTATTTGTAGGTAGGTATCACTATACTTTGAGTTAGCCCTCCGGGTCTCTGGTGTTCAATTTTTACCTGTGGACAATTCGGGCATTGGGCTCCAAACTCAGTAATATTTCTATTCATATTATTCCACCAATAAATTTGTCGAAGATCATGATACATCTTTGTCGCTCCTGGATGGATTGAATAGCAGGAATAGTGAACTTCTGCTAAAATATTCTCTCAAAGCTCCCTGATGTTAGGTACACATAGACGACCTTGATATCTCAGAACCCCATCTTCCTTAAGCTCTATTAATGGTTGCTTCTACTGCGGAATTTCTTCCCTCAATCTTACTAACTCTGGATCATCATATTATCATTCCTTTACTTGTGTTTTAAGTGAGGATTCCACTACGCTTTGAATAACAACTCCCCCATTACCTAGGTCTAGTAGTCGAACCTGCAAATTAGCTAACTGATGTAGTTCTCTTGTCATCTCAATCTTTCTATTTTCCACGTGGCTCAAGCTTCACATGGATTTGCGGATAAGTGCATCAGCCACTACATTGGCCTTACCTGGATGGTACAAAATATCTATGTCATAATCCTTTAATAAATCGAACCACCTTCTTTCCCTTAGGTTTAAATCCTTCTGTTTGAATAAATACTGTATACTTTTATGGTTCATAAAAATAACTACATGGACTCCAAACAAGTAATGGCGCTAAATTTTAAGGGCAAATATAACTGCTGCCAGTTCAAGATCATGAGTAGGGTAATTTTGTTCGTGCTTTCTCAGTTGTCTCGAGGCATAGGCAATAACTTTACCATGTTGCATTAAAATGCAGCCCAACCAAATCCTTGAAGAATCACAATAAACAACATAACCTTTTGTGCCCTCTGGCAGAGTTAAGACAGGTGCTAAAGTAAGCATGTCCTTCAACTCCTGAAAACTCTGCTCATATGCATCAGACCGTGGGAACTTGGGAGCTTTATGAGTCAACTTTTTCAATGGTGCAGAGATAGAAGAAAATACTTCTACAAACCTCCGATAATAACCTACTAAGCCCAGAAAACTATAGATCTCTGTAAAATTCAAGGGCCTCGGCCAATTCTTTACAACTTCAATATTTTGGCCGTCAACTCTATTACCTTCATCTGTAATTACATGGCCAAGAAAAGCCACCGAAGTAAACCAAAATTCACATTTGGAGAACTTTGCATACAATTTATGATTCTGAAGTGTTTGTAATACTGCACGCAGATGATCATCATGTTCAGCTTCTGACTGTGAGTAAATCAGGATATCGTCAATAAATACAATCACAAATACATCTAGGAATGGCTTGAAAACCTGATTCATTAGGTCCATGAAAGTTTTGGGGGCATTAGTAAGCCCAAAATACATCATACCGAGTCATTATAAATCAAGGTTGCATTGTGAAGTGTGGAGTTTTGATGATTTATATTTTTGACCTTTGTCATGAAAAGGCAATCGCTCATCGTGATGATTCATCATACCGAGTCATCCTCATCGTAGCGACTTATCACGATGGGACCCAGCTCATTGCGACAAGAGATGGGGCAGATTCTCTGACCATAAGTCAAGTAAGGTTCAATATAAGTGACTTTGAGAGTAATTTCGTTTTAATTCCCACCTCGTGCCTCTCTTCTTCATCTAATGTTCATTCAGGGACAAACGGATGGTAAATTAGTATCTAATATAATGACCCATTCCATTGTTACTGAAAATATCTGTGGTAAAGGCTTAACATCTTAATTTCAATAGGTGTTAGGATCAATTCTTTAGTGTGGGAGTGCATTAGACATGAACTAAGGTCTTACAAAACCCTTAGCACAAAGTTGAGTTGAAAGATGCTTACTGATCGAGTTTGGATATAAGTTTTTGCTAGGGTCAACATCAAACGAACACCTCTCCTAGAATATGAAGATTTATAAATCCAAGATCCACCAAATTAAAGATCTTTGAGTTTTCTTTCGACGCCACTGACCGTTCATCATTTCAGTTCCAGAGTAGAAGGTTATGACCATTTTATTGAAGGGTGTATATGCTGAAAAATGGGGCTCATCGCAACATGGGGTTGCTCGTCATGACGAGTCATCGCGATGAGCTACGGGTCCTTGCAATGAAGCTCTAGCAGTTTAAATGCTTATTTTGATGGGATTTAGGTCCTAAACTCAAAATCCCCGTTCTAAAGCCCTAGAGGGGCAATTTTCTCAAGGTTAGGGTGAAAATTCTTCGTTAAGGTAAGATTATTTACTCCCTTTTTACATCGTTCAATCCGTTCTTCTTCTAGAATATTTAGAATGAGGAATTGTGGTGAAATTCTTGTGGGATAGAACCCTAGGTTCATGATATTGTGGGAAAAGCCTATGGATATATGTATTATCACCTAGAATTACTTCTAGATTGTTATCTAACACTTGCTAACATGAAATTGTTATTCTAAAACAAGAATTTTTGTTGTTGCAAATCTTGAGTTCAATAAAAATGGGGCCTTTAGCATTACAACTCCATTAATGGAGATAAAGTGAGTTTGATAGAACTAGGTAATCGTTGATTGACCCTTGAGTAATGATATAGACCATGAACAACTGTAGAATGAGTGGGTTTGTATTCCTAAAATATTTATTTGAAGATTAGTTGATGAATTACTCTTATAATTGCTTGTTAATTAGATAATTGTATATTCTGGGGCATGAAGGAGAGCCGGTGTGCATTATATATGTATATATATATATGTATGTATGTATTGGGCATAGAAAGGGGATATAGTGGTTGATTCACGTAGTTGGATTAAGGAAAGGTTGGCTAGTGGCATTCATGAGTTCTACCATAGTTAGAGCAAGAGTAATAACTTAGTATATCAACTCGGTGACTTGCATGTCCTCAAGATTATGGATTTGATTCGTATTAACGTAATAAAAAGGTATGGTTCTATGTAACTAAGTTAATATGATCTCAGCTCGAATAGACTAAGGTGAGTTATGGTCCAAAATTATGTGTTAATGAAATTCATAGTTGTGTGTTTGTTTGTGTTTGTGATTTAGACTAGACTAGTACACTAACCATTGATGTATGAAAAAGAGTCATAACATAGATGTACCTAGAGGAAAACATGGTGTATTATTCGGTGGTACTGTAAGTTATAAATTGTTAAGGTGTATGTACCCTACTAGACGTTTCCTAGCATAAGAGTGATAGACCTCGGGGTAGTATGGTTTTCGTTGAAAATATGGTTTTGTGTTAAATTATGGATCATGGTGTAATGTTTGTTGGTGTTGTATTCGTTATAGTAAAGTGAGGGCATAAGCACTCGGCTAGAAAAATCCCTAGAATGAGAGTTGATAAAAACCTCAAGTTAGGGTGAGCTTCGACAAAAATCTAGTATACTATGTCGTAGAGATAGTTGGGGTCTCATGGGTTGTTGTATGATAATGTGTGGTCCATTTATGGATAGTTGAGCGGTGTAGGGTCCCGTAGGAAATTTTATGATGGTAATCGGGTTCATAGAACTCCGGTTATGGTGTTGGGATTGATCCTTTATGTCTAGAAATCAAGGTTGTTGTCACGCCCCAAAATTAAAGAGGCGGGACCGTCACTCGGAGCCTCGAAAGGCCGATAATGCCAAAATCTAGTGTATCTCTATTGAACCTATTGTGGGTCTGAGACCGACAAGGTCTCTAAGTATAGAAATTACAAATACTGATAGCTCAATAGTAGGTAAACAACTCAAGGCCGACAAGGCTAATATCATAGTAGATAGATAATAACAATGCCGACAAGGACATACCCAACACTGATATACATATACACGTCCACAAGCCTCTACGAGTAAGTAAAACATCTCATATCAAGGACAGGACCCTGGTCTACCCATAAACTGTACATATACATAACCTGGTCAAAATATAATCTAGATCTTTGACTCGTCAGCTCCAAGAAGAATGGAGCTTAGAAAAATGGCTGAACTCTGCAACTCCTACTGAAGAGGTCTGTCTGGGTTTCTGTCTGGACCTGCAATCATGAATGCAGCACCCCCAAGCAATGTGGACATCAGTACGAAAATAATGTACTAGCATGTAAGGTAGAAACATAATAGTAAGTTGCAAGTAGTAAATCTGAACAAGATATAAAGTGAAACTTGTAAACTTTAATCGGTAAGACTCGTTAAGCTCTTTTCTTCTTTATTCTTTTTAAAACACAACGCATGAATTAACTCACACTACAACTCACTCTTTATAACAGACGCAGAACAACAATATGGCCTCGGTGCACCCAATATATAATAGCCTCAATATGGCAGTAGCGCCTCGCCGCACACTATGTATGTAATGGCCTCAATGTGGTAGTAGCACCTCGGTGCACACTATGTGTATAATAGCCTCAATATGGTAGTAGCACCTCAGTGCACACTATGTATATAATATCCTCAATATGACAGTAGCGCCTTGGCGCACACTAACACGCAATCCACGCATAATAAGTGTATTACTAGATTGACCTTCAAAGCTACTCTTGTTAGTTATAGACGTTCATTTAGATAACGTCTTTAGCCTCGACTTAATAGATGGTGGACTCAACTTACCCAACACATATGAATAGGGATTTGACTTTCTAACCTTCCTTTTATACTTTCTAAAGCTTAATTAGGGATCACAATACAAAAAAGAAACTCGACAAAAGGATAACTTACGTGTCATGCAATAAAAAAGGTATCAAATTTTTATAAGGCTACTTGAATCACCATAATGTATCACTTAGTTACTTAAGCCTTGTTAAGTTACCTAATCAGCTCTCTTTCAAAAGAATACTCAAATTCCTTCTTTCGGAGATTTAGAATTTTATTTTTTGATTCATGCCAATAAGGAATAAAGAAGCCTTAACATACCTCGTTCCTTCCGAAGATTGCGCTTACCACAACTTGGCCTTTGCTTTATTAAGTTAATTTACAACACAAGGGTATAATGAAGCTAATATTAGATCTTAAACCTGATGCAAGTTTTCCAAAATAGTAGCTAAACATTTCCCGAGCAGATTAACATATTGGGCATTAATTAAAGGGTGTATTATCACACCTTTCTACCCCATTTCAATACACATCACACACACACCAACCTACTGCCTCTAAAAATACAAAACACATCAACCAGACCTTACACAACTCACCATAGCGAAATACAATATCAATACATTGAACCCACGGCTTCCGATCAGCGTCCCGTGAGTTCTTAACAACAATTCAACAACGTTTGTCCATCCAAAATTGAATACAAAAAGATGGTTATGGGAAGTGTACTTACCCCACTTGAAGGGGTGTTTTTATCCTCTTTTTATTGATTCCTTTCACATCTTAAGTACCCCCTATATATACACCAACAAGAGAAGAAGAAATCTCTTAATTGTTACACGATTTCTAAGTGTTCAACCTTAAGGAAGGGGCGGCCATAGTTCGTGTATTTCTTACCATAGGATATCCTAGCTATATGTAAAAGATTAGTACCAAGATAATAAGTTGTTTCACCCACCTTAATCTTGAATGAATCTTGATATTTTTAGAACCCTAAATGGAGAGAGGGGCTGCCAAGAGGAAAGAAGATAAGAAAGAACTTTTCCAGCTTTTTGTGATCAATATTGATCAACAAAAGGTCTATATAAGGGGAACTTTTTGGCTGACTTTTTTATAGTATATTTGGGACAAAATGGGTCCATAAACATGGGCCAAAATTATACTTTACTTGGGCCTCAAAAGGGTTAAGCTATGTGGCTGATTTTGGGCTTCTCTTGGGTCAAAATGTGGTCAACATTGGTGGCTACCTTTTGTAGTTTTTTGGGCCAGATTTGGTTTGTACTTTGATGGGCCAACTTTATGATTCATTTGGGCTACCATTAGGTCTGATAATTCATCATGTTGCTTCCCATAATTGGTCCTCGGAACTTAGTTCGTTAGCATAAGTAGGTGATGCACCTACTTGTCACCTAAGAGCTTAGATAAGTCGAGCAAGCACCTCACTTGTTTTATCTCATTTTCAAAACCTTCATCCCTATACTTTAACTTAACACTTATATACATTTGACCATTTCAAATTCTAGGCCAAAGTACCCCTTCACAATCTCAAGCTCAAGTACCTTCATCGATATTAACTTAGTCATATAGGTTTTGAAAGGTATAGGGTGTTACATCTTTCCTCCCTTAGAATCATTCATCCTCGAATTAGAGTAATGCGTATAGAGCTCTAGTCCTTTAGGATTTTTTTTGAAATTTTTGCAGAGTTTCCTTTAAAATTGGGAATATCCAAAAACCCAAAACTCAGCGAAAGCCCAACACAATGCCTCACAGGGCGATACAATGATATACTATTAAATGCAATCATTTGCACACGTTCAAACCTTATCATATTTTCACAGTAGGAAAAATATTAAGAAGTTAAGGATATGACTTACCTCTATACTATCTTCAGGTCATAAATAATTGGGGATACTTTTTCCTCATTTCTTCCTCAACTTCCCATGTAATTTCCTCGACATTATTATTTCTTCACAACACGTTTACTGAGGCTACTTCTTTGGTTCTTAACTTCCTAACTTGACGATCTAGGATATAAATTGGTACTTCCTTATAGGATAAGTCTTCATAAAGTTGAACATCTCTGATAGGCATAATACGTGAAGGATCTCCTATGCACTTTCGTAGCATCGATACATGAAATACAGGATGGACTGCCTCCAATTCTATGGATAACTCTAGCTCATATGCCACTTTTCCTACCCTCCGAATGATCTTGCATGGTCCAATATATCTTTGAATGATCTTTCCCTTTTAACCAAATCGCATAACGCCTTTCATGGGAGAAATCTTTAGGAAAACCCAATCACTAACACTAAATTCCAAATACCGACGTCGCACATCTACATATGATTTCTTCCTACTCTGGGTTGTTAGTAATATTTCTCAGATTAGCTTCACCTTCTCCACTGCCTGATTAACTAGGTCAGGCCCTAATAATTCTTTTTCCCGAATTTCAAACCATCCAATCGGTGATCTACATTTTCATCCATATAAAGCTTCAAAAGGAGCCATTTGAATGCTTGCATGGAAGCTATTATTATAAGAAAACTCAATTAGTGTCAAATGGTCATCCCAACCCCCTTTAAAATCTAGTACACAAGATCTTAGCATATATTCAAGTGTCCGAATAGTGCGTTCAGCTTGTCCATCTGTCTGTGGATGAAAATCTATACTGAGACTTACTTGAGTACCTAAGCCTTTCTGGAAAGACCTCCAGAAATTTGTTGTAAACTGAGCACCCCTATCTAAAATGATGGAAATTGGGACACCATGAGGTTAAACTATTTAACTAATATACAACTTGGCAAATCTTCAGCAGTATAAGTTGTCCTGGCTGGCAAAAAGTTAGCTGATTTTGTAAGTCTATCTACAAAACCCATATGGAATCATACTTCTGATAAGTACGAGGTAAGCCTATAATAAAATCCATGTTGATCACCTCTTATTTGTAGGTAGGTATCACTATACTTTTGAGTTAGCCCTCCGGGTCTCTGGTGTTCAATTTTTACCTGTGGACAATTCGGGCATTGGGCTCCAAACTCAGTAATATTTCTATTCATATTATTCCACCAATAAATTTGTCGAAGATCATGATACATCTTTGTCGCTCCTGGATGGATTGAATAGCAGAAATAGTGAACTTCTGCTAAAATATTCTCTCAAAGCTCCCTGATGTTAGGTACACATAGACGACCTTGATATCTCAGAACCCCATCTTCCTTAAGCTCTATTAATGGTTGCTTCTACTGCGGAATTTCTTCCCTCAATCTTACTAACTCTGGATCATCATATTATCATTCCTTTACTTGTGTTTTAAGTGAGGATTCCACTGCGCTTTGAATAACAACTCCCCCATTACCTAGGTCTAGTAGTCGAACCTGCAAATTAGCTAACTGATGTAGTTCTCTTGTCATCTCAATCTTTCTATTTTCCACGTGGCTCAAGCTTCACATGGATTTGCGGATAAGTGCATCAGCCACTACATTGGCCTTACCTGGATGGTACAAAATATCTATGTCATAATCCTTTAATAAATCGAACCACCTTCTTTCCCTTAGGTTTAAATCCTTCTGTTTGAATAAATACTGTATACTTTTATGGTTCATAAAAATAACTACATGGACTCCAAACAAGTAATGGCGCTAAATTTTCAGGGCAAATATAACTGCTGCCAGTTCAAGATCATGAGTAGGGTAATTTTGTTCGTGCTTTCTCAGTTGTCTCGAGGCATAGGCAATAACTTTACCATGTTGCATTAAAATGCAGCCCAACCAAATCCTTGAAGCATCACAATAAACAACATAACCTTTTGTTCCCTCTGGCAGAGTTAAGACAGGTGCTAAAGTAAGCATGTCCTTCAACTCCTGAAAACTCTGCTCATATGCATCAGACCGTGGGAACTTGGGAGCTTTATGAGTCAACTTTTTCAATGGTGCAGAGATAGAAGAAAATACTTCTACAAACCTCCGATAATAACCTACTAAGCCCAGAAAACTATAGATCTCTGTAAAATTCAAGGGCCTCGGCCAATTCTTTACAACTTCAATATTTTGGCCGTCAACTCTATTACCTTCATCTGTAATTACATGGCCAAGAAAAGCCACCGAAGTAAACCAAAATTCACATTTGGAGAACTTTGCATACAATTTATGATTCTGAAGTGTTTGTAATACTGCACGCAGATGATCATCATGTTCAGCTTCTGACTGTGAGTAAATCAGGATATCGTCAATAAATACAATCACAAATACATCTAGGAATGGCTTGAAAACCCGATTCATTAGGTCCATGAAAGTTTTGGGGGCATTAGTAAGCCCAAAATACATTACTAGAAACTGGAAGTGGCCATACCTTGTCCTAAAAGCTATCTTCGAAACTTCTACCCCTTTAACACGCAACTGGTGATACCCCGACCGCAAGTCAATCTTTGATAAACATTTGGCACCTTGCAACTGATAAAAAAGGTCATCAATCCTTGAAAGCGGATACTTAATCTTGATTGTAACTTTGTTCAGCTATCGGTAATCGATACACATTCTCAAGGACCCATCTTTTTTATGAACAAATAAAACTGGTGCGCCCCATGGCGATGTACTAGGCCTAATGAAGCATTTTTCGAGTAGATCCTTCAACTATTCCTTTAACTCTCTTAGCTCAGCAGGAGTCATACTGTAAGGGGGAATTGATATTGGTTGAGTATCTGGGAGCAGATCAAAGGAAAACTCAATTTCCCTTTCTGGAGGGATTCCTGGAAGCTCATCGGGGAATACATCTTAAAACTGACTCACCACGGGAACCGATTGAAGAGTCGCTGGTCAATCCTTTGTGCTTCTTACTCGGACTAGATGATAGATATAGCCTTTAGAAATCATTTTCTGGGCCTTAACCTACCCTTTGGTGTGGCAGCATTACCTTTCCACTCCAGGATTGTCTCTTCCAGAAAATGGAATTTGACAACCTTAGTTCTACAATCGATATTAGCATAATATGCAGCTAACCAGTCCATACCCATAATGACGTCGAAGTCAAATATATATAATTCAATTAGATCATCTAAAGTGAGACGATCATAAATCCACACTGTTCAATCTCAATAAACTCATCTAGCTATAATAGATTCACCAACCGGTGTAGATACAACAAAGGGTTTACTCTAAACTTACCAGCAATGAGAGGGGTAACATATGAAAGAGTAGAGCCAGGATCTATAAGTTCATAAACAACATGAGTAAAAATAGTCAATGTACCTGTAACAACATCATGTGACGATTCCAAGTCCTGATGACCGGTTAGAGCATAAGTGCGATTCCGACCACTGCCTGAACTGGATGCTCCTCCTCCTCCTCTATCTCTATCATGACTTGGTGTAGCCTATGGGCCTATACTAAGGGGATGAATAGTAGATGAAGAAGCTATCATCGACCTTGTAGGTTGGGAAATTTCATCCCTACCTCTACTCGAACTCAGGCGACATATCCCAGAATTTTTCCTACAGCACTAAACAAAAGGTGGCAAAGGTGGCCTTATCTTACCTGAATGCCCCTGGCGATAGGAACTGGATGCACCTGAACTGTGGCCTAGTGCAGACTAAGAAAAATGATCATACCTATGCCTTTGCAACTGATATGGGGCACACTATTAGAGTGGGGTGATCGCCTATGAAAATATGGCCTAACATTACCTCGTGGCTCTACATAGGACCCAGTAGATCTAGCCCTCTTATTGTGATCCCTCTCTTGGCTTTGGTTATCTCCAATTCATACTTCAAGGTCCTTTGCAGACTGAGCAATAGCATGTAACTTAGAAATATTCATATCCTCTTGTGTGGCTGCTATCGTTAATCCCTTAATCAATTCATCCTTAAGGCCACCCACGTATCAATGAACTCTAGCTCGCATCGTACTCACAATATCGGGGGTGTACCTGGCTAATGAATTAAACCTGAGGCTGTACGCTCGAACACTCATATTGCCCTGCCTAAGGTCTAGAAACTGATCAAGTCATTCCTCTAAAACCTCCTATAGAAGATAGTGAGCTAGGAAGGCCTCTGAAAATTCCTCCCATTTAGCTGGGGGTGCATTTGATCCCCTTGACAGATCCCAAGCCTCAAACCATAAAATTGCTACATCTTGTAACCTGAAAGATACAAACTCCATTGCCTCCACTACTACTGCATGCATGACTCAAAGTACTCGATAAGTCTGATCAATAAACTCCTGAGGATCCTTACGTAGTTAGAGCCTATAAATATAGGAGGACTTAGGCTGATAAACTCTCGAGCCCTAGAACTTTCTGAGCCACCTGACCTAGCACTCGCCGATGCCCTTATTTGTTGCAGCTGTGTGGCTACTATCTGGCTTGATAATCGAACTGCACTCCTGATGTCTTGGTACTCTGCTTCAGGTGGAGGAGCTGCAGGTGCTGGTTCATCCATAGCTATCTCAAGTTCCACTGGAGAAGGTGAGGTTGGGGGTGCTAGATCCCCTCTAGTCCCATTAGGTACTGGATGAACTAGGATCTCTGGTGTCGGTGATTCACTTTGAGCCTCCAATCTATCCATCTGGAAAGGTGGGGAACGACTAGAACCTTCCCCTGCATTCATACCAACCCGTCGGCTAGTCATTTGTCTGGTCACATGCATTTCTATAAATAAGCAATAGAAAAGCATGAATTAGACTTCAAATATCTTATGACCTCCCTCTATTGCACGATCTAGCAGATGAAAGAAGGATAACAATTCCTAGATGTCCCATAGCCTCATGATTATAGGCATGGTGCACAACACACTCATAAGCAAGACTCTACTAGACACGGCTTGTAGACTCCCTAGGATTCTACGTGCTCTGATACCAAGTTTGTTACGCCCCAAAACAGTGGAGGTGGGACCAGCACCCGGAGCCCCAAAAGGCCGAGAGTTCCAAAATTGAGTTTATCTCTATTGAACCTGTTTTGGGTCTGAGACGGATAATGTATCTAAGTATAGCAATTAGAGACAATGATAGCTCAACAGTAGGTAAGCAACTCAAGGCCGACAAGGCTAATATCATAGTAGATAGCTAATAACAAGGCTGGCAAGGCCATACCCAACACTGATATACATATACACATCTACAAGCCTCTATGAGTAAGTAAAATATATCATATCCAGTACAGGGGACTGAACTACCCATAAATTGTACATATACATAACCTGGTAAAAATATAAGCTGGACCTCTGACTCGTCAGCTCCAGGAAGAATGGAGCTTACCAAAATGGCTGAACTTGCAACACTTACTGAAGAGGTCTGTTTGGGTTTCTGTCTGGACCTGTAAACATGAATATAGCGCCCCTAAACAATGGGGACTTCAGTACAACAATAATGTACTGGCATGTAAGGTAGAAACATAATAGTAAGTTGCAAGTAGTAAATCTGAACAACATATAATGTGAAACTTGTAAATTGTAATCGGTAAGACTCATTAAGCTATTTTCTACTTTATTTTTTTAGAACACAGCGCATGCATTAACTCACATTGCAACTAACTCTTTATAACACATGCTGAACCACAATTGCGCCTTGGCGCACCCTATATATAATAGCCTCAATATGGCAGTAGCGCCTCGGCGCACAATATGTATATAATGGCCTCAATGTGGTAGTAGAACCTCAGTGCACACTATGTATATAATAGCCTCAATATGGAAGTAGCACCTCAGTGCACACTATGTGTATGATGACCTTAATATGGCAGTAGCACCTCGGTGCACACTAACACGCAATCCACGTGTAATAAGTGTATTACTAGATTGACCTTCAAAGCTACTCTTGTTAGTTATAGAGGTTCATTTAGATAACTTATTTTGACTTGAATTATTAGATGTTGGACTCAAATAATCAAACACATATTAATGGGGATTTGACTTGCTAACCTTCCTTTTATACTTTGTAAAGATTGATTAGGGATCACAATACAAAGAAGAAACTCGACAAAAGGATAACTTATGTTTCATGCAAAAAAAAGGTATCAAATTTTTATAAGGCGACTTGAATCACCATAATGTATCACTTAGTTCCTTACAACTTGTTAAGTTACCAAATAATCTCTCTTACTAAAGAATACACAAATTCCTTCTTTCGGAGATTTAGAGTTCCATTTCTAGATTCATGTCGATAAGGAATAAAGAAGCCTTAACATACCTCGTTCCTTCAAAAGATTGCGCTTACCACAACTTGACCTTTCCTTTATTAAGTTAGTCTACAACAAAAGGGTAAAATTAAGCTAGTATTAGCTCTTAAACTTGATGGAACTTTGCCAAAACAGTAGCTAAACATTTCCTGCGCAGATTTACGTATTGGGCATTAATTAAAGGGTGTATCGTCACACCTTTTTCCCCCATTTCAATACACATCACACACACACCAACCTACTGCCTCTAACAATAAAAAACACATCAACCAGACCTTACACAACTCACCATAGTGAAATACAATAGCAATACATTGAACCCAAGGCTTCCGATCACCGTCCCGTGAGTTCTTAACAACAATTCAATAACGTTTGTCCATCCGAACTTCAATCCAAAAAGATGGTTATGGGAATAGTACTTACAACACTTGAAGGGGTATTTTTATCCTCTTTTTATTGATTCCTTGAACATCTTAAGTACCCCCTACACATACACCAACAAAAGAAGAAGAAATCTCTTAATTGTCACACAATTTCTAAGTGTTCAACCTTAAGGAAGGGGCTGCCATAGTTCATGTATTTCTTACCATAGGATATCCTAGATATATGTATAAGATTAGTACGAAGATAATATGTCATTTAACTCACCTTAATATTGAATGAATCTTGATCTTCTTAGAACCCTAAAGGGAGAGAGGGGCTGGCAAGAGGAAAGAAGATAAGAGAGAAGTTTTCCAGCTTTTTGTGATCAATATTGATCAACAAAAGGTCTGTATAAGGGGATCTTTTTGGCCGATTTTTTTTTTAGTATACTTGGGCCAAAATGGGTCAAGAAACTTGGACCAAAATTATCCTTTTCTTGGGCCTCAAAAGGGTTTAGTTTTGTGGCTGATTTTGGGCTTCTCTTGGGTCAAAATGTGGTCAACATTGGTGGCTACCTTTTGTAGTTGTTTGGGCTAGATTTGGTTTGTACTTCGATGGGACAACTTTATGCTTCATTTGGGCTACCATTAGGTCTAATAATACATGGTGTTGCTTCCCATAATCGGCCCTCGGAACTTAGTTCGTTAGCATAGGTAGTTGATGCACCTACTTGTCACCTAAGAACTTAGATAAGTCGAGCAAGCACCTCACTTGTTTTATGTCATTTTCAAAACCTTCATCCTTATACTTTAACTTAACACTCATATACATTTGGCCATTTCAAATTCTAGGCCAAAGTACCCCCTTCATAATCTCGAGCTCAAGTACCTTCGTCGATATTAACTTAGTCATATAGGTTTTGAAAGGTACGGGTGTTACAGTTGCATTGTGAAGTGTGGAGTTTTGAGGAAAGTTCCAACTTTCTATTTTTTACCTTTGTCGTGATAAGGTGATCGCTCATCGTGATGAGTCATCATAGCAAGTCATCCTCATCATAGTGACTTATCACGATGATACCCAGCTCATTGCGATGAGAGATGGGGCAGATTCTCTGATCGTAAGTCAAGTAAGGTTCAATATAAGTGACTTTGAGAGTAATTTCCTTTTAATTCCCACCTCGTGCCTCTCCTCTTAAACCAATGTTCATTCAGGGACAAACGGATGGTAAATTGGTATCTAATATAATGACCCATTCCATCATTACCAAAAATATATGTGGTAAAGACATAAGATCTTAATTTCAATAGGTGTTAGGATCAATTCTTTAGTGTGGGAGTGCATTAGACATGAACTAAGGTCTTACAAAACCCTTAGCACAAAGTTTAGTTGAAAATACTCTTATTGCTTGAGTTTTGATATAAGTTTTTGCTAGGGTCAACATCAAACGAGCACCTCTCCTAGAATATGAAGATTTATAAGCCCAAGATCCACCTAATTAAAGATCTTTGAGTTTTATTTCGATGCCATTGACCGTTCATTTTTATTTCCAGAGTAGAAGGTTATGACCATTTTATTGAAGGGTGTATGTGCTGGAAAATAGGGCTCATCGCAACATGGGGTTGCTCGTCATGACGAGTCATCACGACGAGCTACAGGTCCTTGCAATGAAGCTCTAGCAGTTTATATGCTTATTTTGATAGGATTTAGGTCCTAAACTCAAAATCCCCGTTCTAAAGCCCTAGAGGGGAAATTTTCTCAAGGTTAGGGTGAAAATTCTTCATTAAGGTAAGATTATTTACTCCTTTTTTACATTGTTTAATCCGTTCTTCTTATAGAATCTTTAGAATGAGGAATTATGGTGAAATTCTTATGGGTTAGAACCCTAGGTTCATGAGATTATGAGAAAAACCTATGGATATATGTATTATCACCTAAAATTACTTCTAGATTGTTATCAAACGCTTCCTAACATGAAATTGTTATTCTAAAACATGTATTTTGGTTGTTGGAAACCTTGAGTTCAATAAAAATTGGGCCTTTAGCATTAAAACTCCATTAATGGAGATAAAATGAGTTTGATTGAACTAGTTAATCATTAATCGACCCTTGAGTAATGATATAGACCATGAACAAGCGTAGAATGAGTGGGTTTGTATTCCCAATGTATTTATTTGAAGAGTAGTTGATGAATTACTCTCATGATTGCTTGTTAATTAGATAATTGTATATTCAGGGGCATGAAGGAGAGGAGGAGCATCCGTGGTATGACTTGCTTGTCCCAAGATCTTCGATTGAGGTAGGTTATGATTTACTTGTAGTACACTCGAATTAGCTCAATGTATACACTGTGTAGAATTAACAGGAGAATACGTTCTTCCTCAGTAATGATCAACTGTAAAGAGTAACGAGCCAGAGCATGTAAGCGTGCCTCATTGGCTGCCACTGAAGAATTTCCCTACTCAATATTAGAAAATTCATCCCTCCTTATGTCCCTCATAGTACGCGGAACATACTTCTCCAAAAACAATTGGTAGAACTTACTCCATGTCACAGGGAGTGGCCCAGTAGGCCTGTATTCAACCTATGCCCTCCACTATATTTTGGAATCCCCTTGCAACTGAAAAGAAATAAATTTCACAGCATATACACTGTGCAGTCGCTCATGACAATCAATGATAAATTCATAAGCATTCTCAGACTCCAACCCATGAAATACCAAAGGTTTTGTTTTCACAAACTTGTAGAAAAGGTCATGCTTTCAGCTAGTCATCACTGAGCCTATCACTGATCTCAGAAACATATCTCTCTCAGAAGCCGCATCCATCTGAGGAGCCATAGAAGTAGCATGATGCACAGTGGGAAGTGCAGGAGTAGCTCTATTCCCTGCCAATCCACTCAGAAAACATAGAACTTGCTGACTCACATCAGACGACATCGGAATCGGGCGCTACACCTCCCTAAATTGGAGCCACCCTTGTCCTCTGAACTGGTACTTCCTTATTATTCTGAATCTGAACCTCTTCTTCCTCCACAACATAGAGAAGATTCTCATGTGGGAGAAGAGATGCTGACCTTTCTTGAGCTGGTGCTGTGGCCCGAGCTACACCTCTGGCGGGTGTGCCTCTCCTTCCTCTTGCTATTCCCCTTACACTTCCTCAATCAGAAACCGCAGCCTCAATGACTGATTTGGGCATTGATGCTCTAGCCTATGAAACATGATTTCTCACCATTTGCGAGAATAAGAGTGAAAGAGTCGGATACCAATTTTCATCGATATATACCAATTTGAATAAAGTAATAGCACGAAGATAGAAGGAAGTTGAAGTTTCCTAAAGTCCTATAGCCTTCTGAAGAAAAGTACATATGTCTACATACCATTCTACAAGAATCTACTAGATACGTTCTTGTACGATAAGATCAATAAAGTGGGGGCCTTGATACCACTTTTTCATGATCCAAATGGCCATGAGTGGCACCCACACTAAACCGCCAACGTGAAAACCAATCAACCCAAGCTTTACACTTATACTTAACCAATATTAGAAGAGATAGAATAAAAACCAACTTTATTAAAGTTATAATGAAGTCAAACTAATATAATTAATGCATAAATGATTCACTAACTAAAACATATCCCAACAACTGAAAGTCATTGTACAAGTACTCTAGTCATAGACAATGTCTAAGATATCTGAAAAATAACTAAAACCAACAAAGAGTTTCATCATCCAGAGGAAGGACAATAACTCAAGGAGGATCTATGGTAGCCCATAAAGTAGTGCTCACCCTTGGATGGAAGTGTCAATTGCCTAGCCTAGACTCGCGTCTCAGTCATTAGAACATGGTATGCACTCAACAAAAAAAGATTATAGGATAGTATCAGTAAAAAACACTATATATTGGTAGGTATCATAGGTCGACTCAGTTTAGAACAAATATATATTCAAATCAAATAACAAGTAAGAGGCACTTCAACACTTATCATGTAATTCAGTTAATAGATAATCATCTCAAGTGAAGTCAACAACAATAATATAAAGCCCATATAAGTGACCGAATACTATCAAAAGAATGTAAACTAATTCACTTATGAAAGTCATAACACATTGAATCTATGTCCATCTATCTCTCGTCAATGCAACTATTACCTCTAGTCTCATCTTAATCCACCATACCATCTTACCATGGTTGACCATGAAACAATGTAATGATAAAAGAAAAAGTGTACACACATGCTAATGAGTCTTATTCTGCCCAACTAGCCATGACATGTAGGGGACACACTAGGGTTTACGTACATGTAGGAATTATTTCTCATCAACGTAAATATCAATCCGTACTGATATGGTATCCGATCCCATAACAAGTGACAATGTGAACCTGTACCGGCATGGTTCCAATTTCATAATAAGTAACAATATCAACTTGTACCAACGTGGTACCTAATATCATAATAAGTAACAACATCAACATGTACTGGCGTGGTACCCAATCCCATAATGAATGATAATGTCAATGCACCTATGGTTCTCAGACCTATCTCTTATGATATGCACAGTGCACTAAATCATACTTATACTTATTCATCTCAGTTAATGCATCAACTCCTGGACACCTAGCTTATTCATTCAAGCTCAATATGAAAACACATCACATTTCAAACATGTTCGAAGAGTAATCACAAGATAAATAGTTCAACCATATGCATGTACTAAAATAAGTCTCAACTCTAATTAAACCATAACCTACCTCGAGTGAAAAATTACCACCTGCAAGTTACTTCGCAACTGCCTTGTCCTTCCTTAACACTTCGAAATATTCAAAGTCTATAAACAATATTATACAAGGTTAATTAATCATTTACCCTCTATTTCAGGCCATGGGAATTTAGCCCACTAATTCTACCTTTATCCGATCTTTGTAGCATTCCTCAAGGGTAAATTAACCATTAACTAGTCTCATGACATTGATAAAATCAACACCCAAAGGATTTCTCATCAAGTTAACCATTTTTAACCATTTTTATGCCTAAAGGTCTCACCTTTATGGAACCAATGTTCCCTTTTAGCCTTGATCATATTATGAACTATTAATTTCATACTAGAATTCATAAAAATACATCCTATGATCAATTATAGGTTAAATTAAACATATCCATAGAGTTTTTGCCACATTTCATTATTTTAGGACTCAAACTAAAGAATTCCACCATTAATATCCCCCTCCAAAGTTACTAAAAAGATTAATGATTGTTAAACAAAGGGGTTTACAGAGTACTTACCTCAAGTAAAGTAAAACACCCTAGTTCTTGTGGAAAAGACCTCTTGGTGCTCTAGAACAAATAGGAGTTTATGGGGAAATAAAACTAAAATCTGAAATAAGTGTAGGTAATCTGCTCATCTTCTCATCACCATGAGCCGAGTCTCATCTTGATGAGTCACCATGACAAGGATTGGCTCATTATGATGTCTCATTAGGATGAGGTGTCCTCTCATTATGATGAACTGCAATTTCTAGAACGTAAAAAGCTCACCCAAAGCCCCTTAGTTCACAACATATTTCATTTTTTGGACATCACAAATTATTCCCGATGCGGTAACTACCATAACTGGAGTTCTACGAACTTGATTTTTGTTCGAAAACTTTGTACAGAACCCTATGGTAGTCGTATAACCATAAATGGACACCACACAATCATTCCATGGACAATAAAACCCCAAGAATCTATAAGGTACAAAATACTATTTTTTTTGTCAAAGCTCACCCTAGCCTGAGATTTTACCAACTTTAATCTTAGGGACTTTTATAGCCGGGTACTCATGCCCTTACTTTACTGTAATGATAGAATAGGTCATTATAATCAATTGGTTCTAAATACAATAATACATCAAAAAAGAGAGGAGAAAATGATCAAATAATCACAATGAAGAGGCATTATGCTCTTGAAGATCCTACGACATAACACTTCCTAAAACCTCATGAGAGGTTTACATAATTAGGAAATTATAAAGTAATGAAATCTCAATAACTTATTGTAACACCTCAGGGTTCTTTTCACCCTGTAGTCACTTCTTATGTCATTTCGGGCTTGAAAACATAGTTGTATGACCCTTATATCACTTAAAAATTATTTAGGATGAGTTCCAAGGCCTAATTTAAAGTTCTGGGCATGAGAATTGACCAGTGCACTATGGAGGATAGTTCTTGCATTGGGATCTGTACCATACCTATCAATAAACTTCAGAACACTTGCAAAGAATCCCCCAAGCACATTAGGAGGCACAATGCACCAAAGAAAAGGCGTTATGGCCAGCGCAGTGCACCCCTAGGTTAGAGCTATGAGGTGTGCAGTCCACCTATGGTTTTTCAAGGTGAAATGTTCTTTTAAACTTTGTCTAATTAAGCAAAGTTTAGTCCTTTCCACTGCTAAACCTCCTAGTATGACTACTAATCCCTCATAAATGTCTACACATAGTCTTTTATCGACAAAATATTCTAGCAATTTCACTTCCAAATCTCCAAAGTCAGAAGTCTCTTCAAGCAAGGTCTAGTTCTCTCCAAACAAGGTTTCTAGGATAATTCTCTCTATCTTAGGTATGTAAGTGTAATGACCCTTCCGGTTATTTCCACGTATACGTTTTCCTTGAACCGTTAGAGTATGTTTGTAGCGGCCCCAAGTCACTTAAGGCTTGTCAGGACTGGTATTTCGGTGCCGGGTCCATTTGTTTGGTCGTATCATAAGTTTTGAAGACAAGTAAGTCGGCAAAAGTTATCGTAAGTTTCTTTAATAAATTTTCTCAACTTTGGGTAAAATGTCTCAGGGATTTTCTCCCAATATATAAAGAGTTAGAAGTTTCCCGAAATACCAAATCGAAGGTCTACGAGTCTAGTTCCAACGCACAAAACCTCACATCCAACTGATCTTGGAGTAAAAAGATATGATTGTTTTACCGCGGACTGTCTAGCAGAAACCGGGTTGCGAACTGGGTCGCGAACCGAGCCGGGTCAAAATCGATTTAAAGCCTCAACTTCACGTTTTAAAACGCCATTTCAGTTCTGAAACAGTGATAAAACATAAGGGAGGATTCCAAGAGAGTTCTTGAGTATCAAAATCGTGCGTTGGTGAATTGCAAGCCTAAGTTTGAGAATTTATTAACATCGCGTGTATTTGAAAATATTTTATTTGAAAGTTGAATTTGGTAAAAAGTTATATTATTATTACCTTTTTAAAATATTTTAAAGGTTAATGAAAAATATTTTTGTTATGATATAATAGTATATGTATTTATTTTATAAGGTTTTTGTACATTGTAATATTTTAACGGAGATAGTAAATTTAGTTATGTTAAAATTTATTATTATAATATAGTAGGTTTTCGTTTGAAATAATTTTCTATGAATTATGGTATATTTAAAAATTTATATATATTTTACCACGAGCTTATATAATACCCGAGTATATACATAACGGGATAAAAATATTTTCTTACTACTGCCACCTCCACTCCACGTGGAGGTGGAGGGAGTGGCCAACAATCCACTAACTACAGTGGTGTCATTCCAATTATGACATATCTACCTAACTTATATTGTTGTATATATATTGTGAAGGATAATAAGAAAGTGTAGTAACAAATACTTTTATCAAGGAATGGTGATGATAATTTGGTGCAAGACATCGCACGATTGAAATCCTCATTTATATATACACGCGTACCTCTTCATCAATTGCAAAGTGTGCTCTTTTTCGGAAAGGTTCAAGCTTGTCATCGGACGACAAGTAGGTTACGGTTTATTTTCCTTAGACTCCGCATATATAGGATAAAATTGTATTAATGGGCATCCTTGGGTTGGTTTATTAGGTTGGTACCACAGACCTCGACCGCTTTATTAATGTTCGCCTACTTTTGCTCCTCCGTTGCTTGTAGTATTTGCCGATATATTTTATTTACCCTTGTGGTCCTGTGAGGCCTTGTTGACTCTGGAACATAGAAGGTGGGATTTTGGGAATGTCCGCGAGTCCCGGGCATAGAATTATCCTTCTAGGCTGGTTATGCTTGCTGAGTAGCTGTGGGCCTGTGCAGGGTCGATAGGTTGATTGTGATCTGCTGGACAACTTTTGTGTGTGATCATACCATTTCCATGCATATAAAGAGGTTTTATCCATGTTTTACTATGGTTTTGGCTTCGGGCCTACTGGCACTATTTTCTAACCTTGCATGGCCCAGGGGGCCTGTTTTTAATGAAAATGATTTGAAAATGGTTTGATTTAACTTGTGAATATTCATGGGTAAAAAAAAAGTTAAATTATGTTTTAAAACACCAGTTTTACGGTTAACGCTAGACTCGGCAGGGCCGGGGTGCTAGTTGAGTTTTCTTGCTACTTGAGATGATTTTTAGCCTCGGTCGGATCGAGCACCTGAGATGACTTTCTACTGTTTAGACCCGGTTATGCCCGGGCACCCTTGGAGGGGTTTTTTTGAGATATTTTCCTACTACTTTAGTCCTGGACAAGGTCTGGGCATGCATATTCGAGACTGGGTCTTTATCTTGAAACCGGACTTGCTTCCGGACGACATGTTTTGATACTGAGTTTTAGTATGGGGTCAGGGACCTCCATGGACCTTGCTATCTGGGCCTGGGGCTTCGGGCTGCATGTGCCAGAGGAAGGGCAGTGTCCTTTCATGGAACCTACCTGCTGGGCCGGATCGGCACCGGAGGAGGTACATACAGAGATACCATTTCACTCGAGATCTTCATGCATCATATCATTCTTTGTTTGAGGCTCCACCCTTGTTTGTTGTTTGTTGATTCTACGCTCCGGTAGTATGGGATGACAGAGGGTTTGTTTTCACTTGTTTGTGTTCCTCGGTAGTATGGGCGGCCGGGGGACTGTAGGTAGACTCTTGCTATTTACTTACAGAATTGTTCCCTGTTACGGTTAAGTATGAAATTGGTTACTGCTAGACTGTTAGTTTCTCGATTTGAGATTGATATGATTAGTTGAGTTTTATTCATGTCTCTGAGCATGCCTATTATTACTCTTTCCCTCTTCTTATACTTGAGGTTACTGGGATACCATCCATTTCGTAAACTTATTATGTATACACTGTTATTGCAAGGACCCGGGTGCGTTACTTCTTACTTTCACCTGTGCCTATAGTGTGTATATTCGGCTTACTGGCCTCACATGTGGTTCTGTTGATTTACCTCTGGGCTAGTTCCTGTGTAACTTTCGTTGATTTCGGTGACTGCTTAGTTCTATTCTGTCTGTTACTACGCTTTTATCTTATATGTGCCCAGTCGGCCTATGATACCTACTGGGTACCTTATGCTTCGCATTTGGTGCTCACCCTACCCCCCTGCATCTTTGGGTGCCGATTCTAGTGTGGGCCATCGCCGTTAGATCGCTGTGATTCGTGCTTGGAGATCTGTTGGGGACTACTTCAGACTGAGGGTGAGCTCTTGGCGATCGGAGCTTAGATTTAGTTTATCTTGTGCTTCATGTACTCTAATACCATTCAGAGACATCTGTATATATTTTTTTGGATCGTTTGCACTCCATGTATGTAGTTTTGGCTCTATACTATGATATATATATTTATATCCCTGTTATCTATTCTCTTCGTCTTGTTCCTTTATTTGTTAGATAGTAGCCCATTACTAACTGTCCTGGGCTACGGGGATTGGTTCACCTACCGGGGGTTGTAGGTGCCATCATGACCGAGAAATCGGGTCGTGACAGTAAGGTTACCATAGTATGAGAAATCCATTCTTACCATGCCCAACTATCTAAAGATTTAGTTTTAGAAAGAATAAATCTAGGTATTCATTCAAAGTTCCGCATTTAAATTCCCTACTTCTTCAGTTGATTATTGTTGGAATCTAGTTACAAAAAATATTAAATACTATGTTATTGTGTTCTATTATTCATTGAAATTCCGTGGTTCACACTTTATATTTTGGATGAACCTCATGAGTTGTCTTATTGTTACACATTGTTTTCCATGAGAAATGGTTTTGAAGATTCAAGCTTGAATTCATGAAAGATTCCAAGTTCATTGTTTTAAGCTTTCCAAAATATGATTTAAAAAAGAAGAAAGTCCTAGTGTCTTTGAAGGTTAATCTAGAAATAAAGATAAATATTTTAGGCCTAGGCTCACTAACAAGTACAATTTAAAGATCAAAGCATTAAGTAAATACTCCAAGTAAAGTATGATTTTCTGTTTGAGCATTATTGTTTTGGGAGGATAATTTAGCACCGAAACGAGTAAGGGTTCACATAACTCAAGCCCCAAAATTATGTATGCCAGCATAGGATATGATCATGCCTTGGTTTGAGCGACTCCTCATTTAGCCCTGGCAAGGGCTCATATTTTGGATTCATAAGCTTAAGTTAGTTCTATACCCAACAAGGTATGGGACTGCTCTTCAACATGGGCAAGACATTTGAGCATCATTAGGCTCACATGGTGTTTGTCGGTTATAGAGACTTCCCAAAGAGAAAATAAAGTTACTTTCAACACGTATATTTGGCATATAGCCATTAGTTTTATAATTTTTTTATGACTCAGTTGCATACATATGTTTTGCATTTTTCAAATATTCATCTATATTGTTTTATATTCATCTCTGTCCTATAGTTGCTATGTAGTATTATTTCTATTAATCCATGTTACATATCGTACATACCATGTACAAATGCAATTTGGTAGTGTATCATTTCATGATGTAGATTCAGGTACACAGGTTCAACAACATGCACATCCTTAAACATTTTCTCCTTAGCTTTTGGTGAGGCCTCTTTGTTTCAAATGGATCCTTGAGTATTTTTAGTATTTGATAGACAATATTATTAAATGAAGGTAGCCATGTGCCTTATCCTGGTAGAATTATTCTATTTTTTTGTTAAAGGCTTCATCAGATAATTAGTTAAGTGACAATTATTCAAGTGTTTCAGTTTCACTATGATTTGAGAATTATAAAGTTTATTTAATTTTATTTAAAAAATTATACATACTCATTACTTTAAAGCTTTCACAAATATTTCAGTGTTATATTTCAGTAGTAAGCCAGTCCAAGAGTCTGCTCGGGCCAGTAATAATTTCTGTTGTTGACCACATCCAAGGTGTATACTTGGGGCATGACAAACTTGGTATCAGAGCACTAGATTCTAGAGTCCTAGGATGTGTATGAAGCCGCATATAGTAGAGTCTTTCTTATGGGTGTGAAATGTGCCACACTTATAATAGGGAAGCTACAGGATGTTAGGAAGTACCACCCTTTTTTCTTATTCTAATTCATTATATAGAGTCTAACTCTATGAAATTTTTCCTAATTCATGTCTTATAAGTATTTCGGATAACGCCTTCAAAAAGACTTATAATTATAGAGCTACTACTTGTAATGACCCTCTAGGTCATTTATTGGTTTTCAAGCGTTTTCATCATTTTGAGCTTTCTCACAGTGTCTACAAGTCATTTATGACTTGTCGAGACTGACAGTTCGGCTCTCGGGTAGTTCATTTGTGTTTTAAGCTCATTTCCCTATTTTGTAACTCTTAAGGCTAGAAGAGTTGACTTTGGTCAACATTCATAGAAGAGAGCCTAGGATGGAAACTCTATCAATGTTGTTAGCTCCAGAACATTGACTTTGAGCTAGTGGGACCTTTGGTTTTGGTCCAAAAGCTTCCAGACTCATTTTGGGCTATTGGATTCCTTTTGGGTAAAGTTGGTTTTTGTGGTCGGGGGCCCTCTTTTCTTCAAAACAATCTCCATTGGGGCTTGTATTAATTCTGTTGAGTCCAAAATGCCATTTTTGGTAGGGTAGCATGTATTGTTTGTGTTCATGGGGCAAAGGAATCTCGAGGGTGCGGTCAAAGTTTTTGGATGTGCGTTGTTATAGCTGGTGCTGCTAGTTTCTGGTGTGGTGCACCTGCGTGCCTAGGGGAATACCTCCACTGCCTCCCCTATTATACAAGCCGCACCTGTTACCCTGGGTGATGTCGGCAAGGGGCACCCCTGGGCTCCTTGTACTGTGCCTGTGGTGCCACCCCTGCGGTGTGTTCACTATACCTAAAGGGGTTACGAGTTCAGTTGACCACTGCCACTACGATGATCTATGCACAACAGTAATGCCGCACCTGCATTATCTTGATCACAGGTGCGCTGATCACTGGTAGTTAAATGAGCTTCTCCTTCATTCCAAACTCCATTTTCAAACTCTTTTCTCCATTGTTAGAGCTTGGATAAAGGGGAAACTATCATTTCTTATTGTATTCACAAACTTGTGAGGTAATTCTATTTCCGCTCACCTTCTAGTACTCATTCTTGTATAAATCTTGTGCTTTAATTCACAAATTTGGCATCTTTTACCCATTGTTTCCCTAATTTTGAAGAACTATATTTTGACCATTTGAGGTCTGAATCCACGTCCTTCTTTGCCCAAAATTGGGGCATGTATTCCTTACCTCGTAGGGAATGCAATTGTGAATTTTGTTTTTTGTTTGTAAAGAGAGGCCCGAGGGTCATTTTTAGACTCGATTTCCAGCTTGGAAGTCCATATATCAATATAGATGTCATTATTCTTATCCTAACACCAGATCATGTTTATGATAGCATGGAAACAATCAGAGGCTTCTCAGGGGAGATAGGCTATGGTTTTGTGGGTTGTGCGTGCATGTTCAACTTCCAGGTAGGTTACGACTTACCTATTTTCAGACTAAGCTCTTATAAGGTATTTGTATACTTATTTTCTAATTTTGGGTGGGTTGTTGTGGTTTGAATACATTGTATTAGGTATGTAACTATTAATTCTTATTTGGCGGCCTTAGAGTAGGGCATCGATCGGGCTTACTTGGCGTAGTTTTCATGGTAAATATGGGTTTATAATCCATTGCCTTAACTTAATCGTAGGTTGGTGGTAGTTTGGGGTGATTAGATTAGGGAGCCTTAGTATAGGGTGAGGAGAGGACTTTACGGTAGAATAACCCCTTTGTTGTTGCTATATATTTATAATTTTTTCCATTTTTCCTCATTTTACTTTTTGATTTGGTATGTTGCCTATTATGGGCCCCAAGCTATGTATGCGGGAAACTAGGTCAGTATGAATATTCCCTTTCTCTTTAATTATGGTTTGTGGCTGGTTTTTGTGTAACTTTTGTTAATGGTTTGAGTTGGTGTAGTCTCAACTTATTATTTGCCTTAGCTTAAGTTTTGGGGTTAGTTGGCCGCTTTAGGTTGATTTTCTCTTAGGTTTGGGAGTTAGTATAGTGTTTACCTGATATCATCTACCGTATGCTAGTACCTCTGCTTTAGTGCATAGAATTTGGTTGTCGTTTGTGTGCTATGGCTGGTTGTGCTCTTTGACTGTTTGTTCATACTTTAGCATGGCATATGGTTGACTTGATTTTTCAAATACTATTTTTGGTCAAAAAATGGATTTATGGAGTATGTTACACGACTTTTGGCTTCCTTAAAAGGATTTTGGCCTAGTTTGAGAAATACTGATTTTCTAAATTTGCATGTCTGAGGAGACCCATGTTTCGAATGGTTTTACTGACTATTTAAACTTGCATGCCCGAGGAGACACGTGTTTCAGGTGGTTTTACTGGCACTCATGATCGGTTCACTCTATTACTCATGTGCTATTATTCGTCCGATGCTGGGATTCTGGGCTTTCATCGTATAGTCCACATACTACATCATACATCTCATATTGCATATTATGGCATGTTATTGCATCCCTTCTTTTTCCCATTAGGTTGATTGCTAGTTAGTATTGTGTGCTTCCTATATTCTCCAGACTTATGGGGGTCCAGTTGGATTCTTTGGTTGTTGACTGTTGGATTCTTTAGTTGTTGAGTGTACCTTCTATGCTTATGGGGGGTCCAGTTGGGCTTAATTATTATCGTTCATATTTTCCCAAGGTATGTACTTTATGCTCTCCCCTTGTTATTTAGTTAGATAGATGCTTTATATATCCTGTTGAGTTAATCTCGTGTAGTTAACATAAATTGTCTAGCTTTGGTAGGTTGGCCTATTTCCTAACCCATTTTTTCTTACCTTTAGTATATTCGCATTTATTTATACTTATATCTTATTTGAGCTTAGTCGGCCTATGATGTCTACTGGGTACCACATGGTTTTGGTACTTATACTACACTTCTGCATCTTTTTTCTTATGTAGATCTTAGTGTGGGTTATCGCTGTTGACACTGTCCTCGAGCAGTGTTGCTGATCAGAGATACAGGGTGAGCTCTTGGCAACCGGAGTTGATCCATCTCCTTCTACTTTTGGATTAGTCTTTTATTGTATTTTTGGAGATTGTTATGTATTTATTATGTCTATCTAGTACTTCTAGGTTGTAGTAGCTTTTTTACTGACTAATACCAGGTCTTGGGGGAAATCTTGTATATTTTTGTTCTCTCCCCATCCCTATCTATTATTTACTTGATCAATTACCTTCTGCTATTTCTTATTATGCTTTCGCTTATGGTTTCATTCTCGTGTTAGCCCATTACTTGCAGTTCCGAGCTAAGAGTTGGCTTACCTACTGGAGGGTTATAGTAGGTGCCATCACAGGTAGAGAAACTGGGTTGTGACACTACCAGTGCTGAGATTCTTACCAGGGCTAATGCCACTTCAATGCCTCCACCCCATGTGATACAGGCTATGAGTGGTGGTTGCTCCTCTACCCAAAATAATAGTATTGAGGCCCCACCAACGCCATCAAGTCTAGCAAGGGGGACAACTATTGTTCATCCTCCTCGCACTGCTACTTCTGATGCTGAGTTTAGGGGAGATATTAAGATGCTCACATAATTTATAGCAACCTAGTACAGCCATCAGGGCACAATCCATACTTGTTCTAACTCTTATAATCCTTCAAACACTGCAAGGATCTGTGAATTTCTCCGAATCAACCCACCGGTGTTTTAAAGGTCCAAGACACAAGATTCTTAAGGTAATGCATGCTATTAAGATAGAAGGGGTTGAACTTGCCTCCTACCAGTTGAAGGATATTGCTAGAATTTGGTGTGAGCAGCAGGAGTTGACTCATGGTAACAATGCATCTCCTGTAGTTTGGGATAACTTCATCGATGCATTCATTGACCATTTCTTTCCTCAGGAGTGGAGAGAAGCCAAAGCCAAAGAATTTATAAACATCAAGTACAGTACTATGAGAGTGAGGGAGTATGGCCTCAAGTTCACTTAGTTGTCCCATTATGCTCCTCAAATAGTTTTTTCTATGCTAGAAAGAATGAGGAAGTTTCTGTCTAGAGTTGGTAAGCTTGTGAAAAAGGAATGTAAGGGAGAATTGTTGATCAATGATAGATGGATATCTCCAAACTTATGATTTATGCTCAACGGGTTGAGGAAAAAAAGTAGAAGGATAGGGAAGAACACCAGAGTAAGAGGGCCAAGTCAGCCAATCATGAGACTACTTACCAGAGGGATGGAAATGGGAATAGATATGTTTTTCATAGGATGTCATCTAGACCTTACCCATTATCAAGTAGTGTGATATAGGGAGTTACTCGATACCCACCTTGTAACAAGTGTGGTAGATCCTATCCGGAGGAGTGTTGCAATAGTAATTGAAAGCTACAAGTGCGGACAACTACCCACTTCTTAATAGATTATTTGTCTGCAAAATAGGGCAATAGGGGCAATAGAGCCCAATCTACTAAATCATCTGCTCCAGTAGGTTGAGTTTGTCATATGGGTACTACTTCAGGGATATGCGGGTGTCAGATGCGCCTGTATGCCATGGCTAGCCACAAAAATTAGAAAAACTCTCTAGATGCTTATACTGGTATGTTGAAAGTCTTCTACATTGATGCTTATACTTTACTTAACCAAGGAGCCACATTATCTTTTATAACCCCTTATATTGATGTAAAGTTTGGAATATGTCCTAAATAACTTTTAGTGCTTATTGTTGTTTCTACTCCCGTTGGTGAGTCTATTATTTCTAAGCAAGTTTACAAAAATTACACATTGTCAGACCATCACAGAGAAACCACGCTGACTTAGTTGAGTTAGATATGGTAGATTTTAATATTATTCTAGGCATTGATTGGTTATATTCCTGTTATGCCTCAGTTGATTGTAGAACTAGAGTTGTAAAGTTCTAATTTCGCAATGAGCAGTCTTAGGGTGGCAAGGTAGTCCAATCGTTCCTAAGGGTTGATTAATTTCATACCTTAAGGCTAGGAAGATGGTTTAAAAGGAGTGTATTTGTCACTTATTTTGAGTTAGATACTATAGTGCTGAAGCTCCATCCCTTCAGTCAGCTCATGTTCTCAGTGAGTTCCCAGAAGTCTTTCCCGATGATCTTCTCGGAGACCCTCTTAATTGGGAGAGATGGATTTTAGAATAGATGTCCTTTCTAATACTCAACCTATCTCTATTCCTCCATATAGAATGACTCTAGCCTAGTTAAAAGAACTAAAAGCACAGTTGAAGGATCTCATTAATAAGGGATTCATAAGACCAAATGTCTCTCCATAGGGTGCACTAGTCCTTTTCATACATAAGAATAATAGTTCTCTTTGGATGTGTATCAACTACTGTCATTTGAACAAGGTCACCTTAAAGAATAAGTATCCCTTTCCTAGAATTGATGACATGTTTGACCAACTTCAGCGTGCTGCTTATTTTTTTAAGATAGATCTCAGATCCTATCATCAGTTGAAAGTTAGAAAAGTGCCATTCCAAAGACAACCTTCAGGGCCAGTTATTGTCACTTTGAGTTCTTTATCATTTCCTTCAGTTTGACTAATACACCTACAACTTTTATGGATCTCATGAATAGAGTGTTTAAGTAGTATCTTGACATGTTTGTGATCATTTTCATTGGTGATATTCTGATCTACTCCCACAGTGAGGAGGAGAATTTAACCATAATAGAATTATACTACACACACTTAAGGTTCGTTAGTTGTATGCCAAGTCTTCTAAGTGTGAATTTTTGTTGAAGTCTATGGAATTCCTAGGCCACATTGTTTCCAGGGAGAGAATTCACATTGATTCTTAAAAGATAGACTCAGTAAAGAATTTTCCCAGACCCAAGACCCCGACTAACATTAGGAGTTTCTTGGGTTTGACTGGATACTACAAAAGGTTCATAGAGGGTTTCTTATCTATTTCTGCTTATTGGACAAAGTTGACTTAGAAAAAATCCAAGTTTCAATGGTCTAAAGCCTGTGAAAAGAGCTTTTAGGAGTTTAAAATTTGTTTGACTTCTGCTCTAGTATTGACCCTACTAGAGGGAACTTATAGTTTTGTTATTTACTGTGATGTTTCTAGAGTGGGTATTTCTTGAGTTGTGATATAGGCTGGTAATGTCATAGCTTATGCTTCCAGACAACTTAAGAACCATGAGAAAAATTACCCGACTCATGATATTAAGTTGGTAGCAGTTGTTTTTTCTTTGAAGATATGGCATCACTACCTCTATGGTGTGCATGTTGATATTTTCACAGATCATAAGAGTCTTTAGTACATCTTTAGTCAAAGGGATTTCAATCTCAGGCAGAGGAGATAGCTTGAGTTACTTAAAGACTATGATATGAGCATTCTTTATCACCCTGGCAAGGAGAATGTAGTTGTTGATGTACTTAGTAGGTTGTCTACGGGAAGTACTACTCATGTAGAAGAAGGAAAGAAAGAACTTACAAAGGATTTTCCTAGACTTTCACATTTGGAAGTTTATCTCATAAACTCCGAGGATGGTGGTGCAGTTGTTCAGAATAGGCTAAATTGTCCTTAGTGGTTGAAGTCAAGGAAAAGCATAATAGTGACCCCATATTGCTCAAACAAAAGAAAGAGGTCCATAAGAAGAAAGTGATGGGTTTAAAACAAGGAGGAGATGGTGTCCTAAGGTACCAAGGTAGGTTATGTTTGATGTGGATGGTCTCAAAGAAAGAATCATGGGTGAAGCACATAAATCTATATATTTCATTCACCCAGGCTCTATGGAGATATACGATGACTTGAAAGAAGTCTATTTGTGGAATATCATGAAGAAGAACATTGAAGATTATGTATCTAAGTGTCTAAACTGTCTACAGGTTAAGGTTGAGCATGAAAGGCCAGGTGGTATGGCTCAGAATATAAATCTTCTTTAGTGGAAGTGGGAGATGATAACAATAAACTTTATAATAGGTTTGTTGTGATCGCGACATCAATATGACTCTATATGGGTGATTATAGATTGAATGACCAAGTCATCTCACTTCTTGCCTGTTAAGACAGTAGACTCAGTGAAGGATTAAGCTATGTTTTATATTCATTAGATAGTCAAGCTTCATAGGATTACTTTGTCCATTATTTCAAACAAGGGTGCTCAGTTTACTACCAAATTTTGGAAGTCTTTCCATAAGGGTTTAGGTACGAGAGTGAACCTTAGTACCGCATTTCATCCATAGAATGATGGTCAGGCAGAGCGCACTATTTAGACACTTGAAGATACATTGAATACATGTGTTATAGACTTCTGATAATGTCCAAATGACTCTTCAATCAAGAGAAAGTGGAAATGGTCATATGCAAAATCATACCCAACTTGAAGTTGGGGTCAAATCCCACAAGGAACAATGTAAAGGCAATTGAGAATGCAAAGAATTACAAACACTTACTCTAATCCAAACGCTAAATGATAATATATTTTAGGGTTTTCTGATATAGAAATGAAAAAAGAGAAAAATAACTAGATAATTGATAGATTGATCAATGACCTTCACAAGGAAGGACAACAAGGGATTTAGGAATTGGGAATCAATTTATATCCATATGATCCATTGCAAAGTAATTGTATACTTCCTAATTAATCATGAGTCGATCAAAATTAGCCTTGGAATCTCAATTATATGCCAAATTCTCTCGATCATAAGTGAATATTTCTCAACTAGTTCTCTCAAACCTATCTAAGTATCCACAAATACATTCCAATTTTAGGCAACACTTAGATTCTCTTATCTCTAGATTGAATCTATTAGATGAGGTTTAAAGTCCCAAATTCATGCTAATTAATATTTCCCAACTTCTATTTCCTCTTTTGAGCTCAACTAAAGCAAAGGGGAGAGTCCAAGGGTTGATCAATCCCTTTAGAAAGCATTTCAAGTACAAGATTAGCTAGATAATCAAAGACACATTTCATAAACTAAAAATGATTCAATTAATTTCAAAAGCACAAGATAGAAATCAAACACAAATATTGTTTAACTCTAACACAAGACCCGAATATGAAATTAGCAACTACACTCAAATATGTTCAATACAAAACATAGAGTTGAAGAAAGGTTTTAGAATTTCTTATTTAAAGATTTAAATCTTCACTCTAATGGTGTAGGGTTCTTGACCTTTGCTCTCCAAGCTTTAGAACTCTCCAATGATGTCAAATACAGGTCAAATATGTGTTTCTGAGAGAGTTGGATGAGTTTCATATGGATTGGGAATTTGAAAACACGAAATTCCAGAACTGCCTTTCCCAAAAACCTTCATCGCGATCACGGGCAGAGCTTCGTGATTGTGATGTTTTGAATTTCCTTTTACCATAGTCGTGGCATTATTCCTCATAATTGCGATGGTTTGATTTCCATTGACCACGATCGTGGTACTATTCCTCGCGATCGTGAAGACCATTTTCTGCCAGTTCTTTGACTTCTTCATTCATGCTCTATTTTGACTTGTTTTCACTCGATTCCTCACCCGATCTCTTGTAAATCACATTAACCTATAAAATTGAAGTAAATAATATCAAAAGAACTATTTTCTCAATTTAGGATAGCAAAAATTTAAATATTAGAGATAAATAAGTTGGTAAAATATCAACTTCAAAGGTAATTAGGATGATCACCTACCTCTGATAGAGTTTCACTCTAGTATCAAGATGGCTCCATATGAGGCTATTTATGAGAAAAGGTGTAGGTCTCCTATTATTTTGTTTGAGGTTAGCAAAGCATGATTAATAGGACAAGACCTTGTTCACCAAGCAACGGAGAAGGTTATGCTTATTCAAGAGAGGTTGAAGACGGTGCAAATCTGTCAAATGTCCTACTAAGAGTGAGGCAAAGAGATTTAAAGTTTGAGGTTGATAATTAAGTTTTCTTGAAAGTTCACCCATGAAGGGCGTCATGAGGTTTCGGAAGAAAGAGAAACTTAGTCCCTAGTATATTGGGCCGTATCAAATTTTGAAGAGGATTAAGAAAGTAGCTTATGAATTAGAGCTATCTGCAGATTTGGCATCCATGCACCCAGTGTTTCACATCTCTATGCTTAAGAAGTATGTGGTGAACCCTCACTCATTGTTCATATGTAGAGTATTGGAGTGAAGGATAGCTTATCATATGAGGAGGTTCCAGTGAAAACTCTAGATCACTAAATTCGCAGGTTGAGAACCAAAGAGGTAGAATAAGTAACGGTGTTGTGGAGGAATCAATTTGTTGAGGAGGCTATGTGGGAAGCTAAAGAAGATATGAAGGCTAGATACCTTCATCTATTTTCTCCTCAAGAGGAAAATGCCTATGGTAACAATCTTACTATTGTATTCATTCTAAGAATTCCTGCTCTTTGTTTTTTGTGTTGGAACTTCTATTGTTATATTTGTGTAACGACCCTTTCTGTCATTATGGTGAGCTATTTATGTGAGAAATTGGGTTAGAAATCTTTGAGGTTGGGAGGTTGAAAATTTCAGGCTAGGCTTGTCTTGAACAAAATTTGAGCGAGGTGAGGTCTAGGGCAATCCGAGAAACTTTTGAGTAAAATGATTAAGTTTGAGCTTTTTTTTTCAATTATCTAAGGCATTAAGGAGTCTATAGGACTTTTCAGAATTTATTTTTTATGAGTAAAACTCCCGATATCTAACTTGACATAAAAGGTTGGTTTGGAACGTCATGATTTAAGGGTGTGTTGTGAAATGGGCAAAACTAGGAGGATTTTTGAGTTTTTTTCCTATTTCAATAGCTATAGTGGGTGACACACTGCTACCGCGGTGCTGCTATAGGGGATAAATTCCCACTGAAGCTGGAGTCAAAGGTGGTGAACTCTGTTATGGCGGATGGCTTCTGTTATGGTGGTGCATCTATAATGGGATTGGGCTGGTATAGCAGGATTAGTCGATCTAAATGTAGAAACTTCCCCAAAAACATTTCTTATTTCACAAAAATGTTTTAGGAGGGTTGTGGTAATTTTAGGCGATTCTAGGCACTTTTCCACTGAAATTGTTCATTAAGGTATGTAAATTATCCTCGTAAACTAGTACTTTGATTCTTATGGATTACAATTGTTAGTTATAGGCTTGGGGAAGGGTTTAACTTAAGCAAGGTTAGATTTTATAGTGTAAAAGGGGAATGTTGGGATAAAAAACCTTGGGTTCTTGGTTTTAGTTTTTATTTAGGATCCCTATACCATAATTCACTAGCATAACCATAGAATTGGTAGTAAATAGGTGAAGTTATGGTGGGAAGTCCTTGGAATGGGGCAATGATCATAGAATTATCCTAGGGGTTTGGGATTAAGTTGTAATCCACGATAGTATAGGTCATTTAGTTGATTATGTGTTTATATTCTTTTTTTTAGACCACAATCAAGCTAAAGTTACAAGAAATGGGAAATCTCCGGTGCAGTAGAGCATTTAGGCTTGAATTAAGGTAAGTGATGGTTGTTGTATTCCTTAATTGCATTATGTGAATTTCTCGAAAGTGTAGGACCAATAGCTTACAGGTTGGCATTGGTGCCTAATTTTTCTGGAGTCCATCCAGTTTTCCATGTATACTTGTTGAAGAGATACCATGGGGATAGGGATTACATAATCAAATAGGATTCAGTCTTGATAGATAAAGACCTTAAGTATTAGGAGGAGTAGGTTTATATTCTTTATTAGGATGTCCAAAAGTTGAGGACAAAGGAAATAAGATCGGTGAAGGTTCAATGAAAGCATATCAAGTTGAAAAAGCCACTTGGGAAACAGAGAAGGACATGCATGATATGTACTTTCACTTGTTTGAGGATTCAGGTACTACTTTCTCTAGTTTAGCTCATTTTTCTTATTTGGTCATTCGAGGATAAATGATGGGTAAATTGGTATCTATTGTAATGACCCTTCCCATTGTTATAGGTGACCTATTCATGCAATAAAACTAGTTGGAAATCTTTCGAGTTGGGAAGTTGAAAATTTTGGGCTAGGCTAGTCTTGGATGAAATATGAGCGAGGTAAGGTCTAGGGAAATTCAGGAAAGGATTGGGTGAAATGATTAAGTTTGAGCTTGTTTTTCTATTATCTAACGAATTAAGTAGTTCGTAGGACTTTTTGGAATTAAATTTGGGTGAGTAGAACTCTCGATATTGAACTTGACGTAAAGGGGTTGGTTTTGAATGTCATGGCTTTAGGGTGTGTATGAAATGGGAAAAACTAGGAGGATTTCTGAGTTTTTGTCTCGTGTCAACCGCTATAGTAAGTGACACGCTGCTATGCAATGCTGTTATAGCGGATAAATTCCTGCTATAGCGGGAGTCAAAGGCGGTCAACTCTGCTATAGTGGGCGGCTTCCGCTATGGTAGTGCCTTTATAGCGGGATTGGGCCTCTATAGCGGGATTAGTCACTATAAATAGAGAAACTTATCCAAAAATATTCATTATTTCACAAGAATGTTTTGGGGAGGGCTGTGGCAATTATTGGCAATTCTCAGCATTTTTCCACTGAAATTCTTCCTTAAGGTATGTATATTATCCCCGTAAACTAATACTTCAATTCTTATGGCTTAGAATCGTTAGTGACAGGATTGGGGAAGGGTTGAACTTAACCTAGGTTGGATATTCTGGTGTAAAAGGGGAATGTTGGGATGAAAGGTTCTTGGTTTATGTTTTTATTTAGGATTCCTATACTGTAATTTACTAGCATAACCATGAAATTGGTAGTAATTAGGTGAAATTATGGTGGGAAGGCCCTGTAACGGGGGGAATGATAATGGAATTGACCTAGGGGTTTGGGATTAGGTTGTAATTCACAATAATATAGGTCATTTGGTTGATTATATGTTTGTATTCTTGTTTTTAGACCACGATCAAACTAAAGTTACAAGAAATGGGAAAGCTCCGTACTAGTAGAGCATTTAGGCTTGAATTGAGGTAGGTGATGATTGTTGTATTCCCAAATTGCATTATGTGTGCATGGAACTATTTCATTAGTATTACTTGTACAATGCATGTTTAGGGAATAAGGGAATGCATATTAAATGATATCATATTGTCAATCTTATGCAATGAACCTGTCTTTAATGCTTATGGGTTGTACAAGTGTGGTTTGTATTCATTGTGATTGTGATTATTGTGATATATGTGATTCCTCAGTTGGCTCGGGTACCACACCTAGTATAGTCCATTTGTTGGCTCGAGTACCACGCATGGTACAGGTTACTCATCGGTTGGTTCGGGTACCATGCCTGGTAGAGATTATATTATAGTTGGCTTGGGTACCATGTCTTGTACATGTTTGTTGTTATTCTGTGTGTTGGTTCCATGAGCAAACTGGGCTTATATGATTTGTTATGTTATTAATATTTGTTGGTCCATGAGTGGCCGGGTTGGTGTGTTTAAATGCTGGGGTGGTTTCTTGTGCAAACAGGGATTGCATGGTGAACACTATAGATGATGTCCTAGGGATCTAGGGTGGTCCGACTAAATTGAAGGATGCAACAAAATTGTATATGGTTTGTTAGTTGTGTTTGGACATATTTCATGTGGTTGTTATGTCAGGTTGATGTTAGAGAGTCTTGTTTGTATTCACTGACTTGGATTATACATGTTTGTCATATTTTAATAAGTTATAGTTGTATGTTTAATGTGCCGAGATTTCACGACACTTTCGATGCTTAAAACTAAGGATTTTGGGAGTTCTTAAGTGTGTTTTGTTAGAAATGATGCATGTATGCTACATGTGTAGGGAAAAGTATTGAAAGGATAAAAAGACAAAAAAAGTTGTTGTATCTGGGTTAAAAGTCATGCCCCATGGGCGTGGGGTCCACCACGGCCTGTAGGAAGAAACGTCGGAATGAAGCAGCAAAGTTTAAAGGAAAAATACCATCTCACGATCAACTTAGATGGGCGTCGTAGTCACCACAGGCTGTCACACTTTCCCGTGGGAATGAACTAGTGAAGCTAAAGGCAACAACCTAAGTTCATCCGCCCAGCCACACCGCCCATGAGAGCTGCGATGGGACATTGCACGCACCTATAAAAATAGACCAGAGCCGCTGGGACTTTAGATGACTTGGACAATGGGTTTCCCCTGATTCCCATGGGAACCACGATGGACCATCAGCCTTGCCCATTGGAATGTGGCAGAACTTAGAGGCACGAAGTATAGAAGACCCGATGACAGACCACGACGCATGTGGCACCCACGACGGCCCATGGAGCCTACCCGTTGGAATTTCCGCGTCCTAGCTCTCCTAGTTCTATTAGGATTTGGTCTTTGTTTTCTATAAATACCTTCTCTAAGGTTTTATTTCGAGGTTATGCAATTGTTACACAATTTTGGGACATCATAACATATTTTCAAGAATACTATTCCACACTTTTGAGAATTTGATTATTGTACCTTATTATTGAAGTGTTCTTGAGAATCCAAGATTCAAGTTTTCCTTACTTATTAATGTAAGTTATAATCATGATCTCTTCATCTAAATCTGTTTGTTCTCTTGCAACCATGAGTAGATAAATCCACAACTAGGGTTGTGGGAACCATGAAGGATTAACAAATTAGGCAAAGTACTTAGTAATCCTAGAATAGTGTTCATGCATGTGTTCTTCCCTTCTCTTTGATTGCTTTTTAATAGTTGCAAATGTTAGAGCTCGCCTTATTCCTACCTGCTTGACCAAAGGGGTAACGAATGAGAAAAAGGATTACACAATGGAGATTTAAGGCTACCAACCCTCATCTAATTAGATTGAACTTGCCTAGGCAAAGGTAATTTGGGATCACTTGTAAGGGTTTGGAAAGAAAACACCAATAGACTGACCAAGTTGCGTGGTGACATTCTTCTATTTTGGCAACTATCCATTTAGGAGAACCTAACTTACCGATCTTGCATTCATAGCACTAGACTAGATTACTGGTACAGTGCCTTACTGTGTTATGAACTCACGGGCAATACTACCCTAGTTGCTTCTCTTATTTATTAAAATACTTGAAAATTGTTACATTGTTACTTTTTCGAATCTAAGTTACAATTATTACTTTTACTTTAACCCTCCCCTCATTGGGGAAATAAATGGCTAAGAGCGCAAATAAGCATAGTTGACCGTAGTCCTACGATATTCCATGTGGGATTGACCCCACCCTTTGTTGAATTCTATATTTGAACATCGACCGTGTAATGACCCTTCCGGTCATTCCCACGTTTAAGTTTCGAAGTCAAGCAAATCGACAAAAGATATCGTAAGACCTTTAACAAATTTTCTGAATTTTGGGTCAAATGTATCAGGGCTTTTCTCCCAATATATAAAGAGTTAGAAGTCCCCCGAAGTACCAAATCGAAGGTCTACGAGTCTAGTTTCCAACGCACAAAACCTCACGTCCAACTGATCTCGGAGTAAAGAGTTATGACTGTTTTACCGCGGACTGTTTGGCAGAAAACGGGTTGCGAACCGGGTCGCGAACCGGGTCGGGTTAAACGCGATTTAAGCCTCGACTTCACGTTTTAAAATGCCATTTCAGTTTCGAAACAGTGATAAAATATAAGGGAGGATCCCGAGAGAATTCTTGAATATCAAAATCGTGCGTAGGCGAATTACGAGCCTAAACTTAAGAACTTTATTAGCCTCGTGCGTGTATTGGAAAATACGTTATTTAAAAGTTGAATTTGGTAAAAATTATATTATTATTGCCTTTTCAAAATATTTAAAAGGTTTATGAAAAATATATTTGATACGATATAAGTGTAGACGTATTTATTTTATAAAGTTTTTATACTCCGTAATATTTTAACGGAGATAGTAAATTTAGTTATGTTAAAATTTATTATTATAATATAGTAGGTTTTATTCGAAATAATTTTCTAATGATTATGGTATATTTAAAATATTATATTTATTTTACCACGAATTTACGGAATATCCGAATATATATATAATGAGATATATATTATTAGGCTGGCACCACCACTTCCACGTGGAAGTGGTGGAGAGGAGCACAACATGTATTTGCACTAACTATGACACCTAAGATAGCCACTAATCCTATCAATATGCTGCCAACTCACTTTAAAGCAATTAGCAATTGCTTGCTAAATTGCTGCCAACTCACTTTAAGCAATTAGCACTTGCTTGCTAAATTGCTGCCAACTCACTTTAAGAAATTAGCACTTGCTTGCTAAATTGCTGCCAACGATTGATAATACTTCCTTGAAATATAATTGTGGTGCAAAAATTACCACAGTACATCATTCACTTGTCACGTTAAAAGTTGATTCCAATAAGCAAGATCTTGATAATTTATTGGATCACCGGGAAGGAAATCAATTATCTACGTCAAGTTATTCCGTCCCAAATCCGAATCCGATTTCGATTTAGTTTTGGATTTTCTCGGAGTGGTTCGAGCTTGGACATCGTTGTTCTAGCAGCTTGTCGTCGGACGACAGGTAGGTTACGGTTTATTTTCCCTAGACTCCGTATATATAAAATAAAATTGTATTAATGGGCATCCTTGGGTTGGTTTATTAGGTTGGTACCACAGACCTTGACCGCTTTATTCATAACCGCCTACTTTTGTTCCTCCGTTGTTTGTAGTAATTGCCGTTATATTTTATTTACCCTTGTGGTCCTGTGAGGCCTTATTGACTCTGGAACATAGAAGGTGGGATTTTTGGGAATGTCCGCGAGTCCCGGACATAGAATTATCCTTCTAGGCTGGTTATGCTTGCTGAGTAGCTGTGGGCCTGTGCAGGGTCGATAGGTTGATTGTGAGCTGTGGGGCAGCTATTGTGTGTGATCATACCATTTCCATGCATATAAAGAGGTTTTATCCACGTTTTACTGTGGTTTTGGCTTCGGGCCTACTGGCACTGTTTTCTAAACCTTGCATGGCCCGGGGGGCCCGTTTTTTATGGAAATGATTTGGAAATGGTTGATTTCACTTGTGGAGATTTTTGGGCAAGAAAGTAAAATTATGTTTAAAATCATCAGTTTTATGATTATCGCTAGACTCGGCAGGGCCGGGGTGCTAGTTGAGTTTTCTTGTTACTTGAGATGATTTTTAGCCTCGGTCGGACCGAGCACCTGAGATGACTTTTGACTGTTTAGACCCGGCTACGCCCGGGCACCCTTGGAGGGGGTTTTTGAGATATTTTCCTACTATTTTTAGTCCTGGACAGGGTCTGGGCATGCATATTCGAGACTGGGTCTCTATCTTGATATCGAGACTGGGTCTCTATCTTTATACATGTTCTGATACTGA